>NNCF01128280.1:195658-216687 GCA_002313205.1 Laupala kohalensis
TATATATATATATATATATATATATATATATATATATATATATATACATAAATATAACTTATTTCTATTTGAAGCAGTGAGCAAAGTCCAAAATTAAAATTCTATAATGTACGTTTAATGAAATTTAAAAAATGGGGCATTTTTAATCTTAAGTTCTCTTTCAACATATCTGATGAATTTGATAAATTTATTTCTTTTAAATGATGTTAATTTTAAGGAGGAATAAAGAACTAAAATAAGATTAATGTTTCAAGTAAACATATTTTAACATTCATATTGTTGCTGAATATTATATAACCACGGCGTTCTAGACTCAATTAAGACGAGAAAATAATCTACCGACTGCAAATTGGATGGGGGAATATGGAAAAGTTTGTTTAAAAGAAGATGCGCGTCCAGATTGGAGATAGAGTTCTGAAGCTCTAATTCTCGTCCTGAATAATTCTCTATCTGCTGATTACTCTTCTGACAATAACTACAAAACTATGTATAGGACGTCAGAGAACAACTTGAGTTCAAGAGCTTTTCCGTTGAACTAGGAGGGTTCTTCATCTGTGTCCTATAAATACCAGGTTGACTAACACCAATAATTCCAGAAACATCAATAATTTCCTTGTCTCATCTTCCTCTGTCGATAGATGTTTTGGTAAAGGAGCAGATGTCAAAAACTGGCACATCACTATGTATCTATCAAAGAAATTGAAAAAATAAAAATTCCATTTGAATTTCAGACTTCTATCTTCTCGAGGATAAAAGATAAGGAAAGAAATTGCTGTATAGTAGAATTCAATTATTTTATACAATGAAAATATTTTCTTGGTATGAGATACTGTGTTTGTGTGTAATCATTTCAAATTTGATTTAAGACTTTAATTTTAAATTTATTATATACTAATGCTTCATAATCTGACTTGACAGTTTTCTTCGAAATTTGTAATTACTTTTCAAATGTAATTTTTTAAGAGAGATCTCGTTAGAGTTACATCTCCACAGAGTGGAAGTTTCTAACACTGTTACTCGAAGGTTGTGGTTCACATATTATCATCCACTATCTTCTTATTACAATAATCTAGTTTCATATTCCTGGAACATTATAAATGTTCCGAACATTTGAATATACTAGATACTATCTACACTCTTGTGTACAAGAACAATCTTTTTCTTTCAGCACTTTATTTGAGTTTTATTTTTCTCCCCTAAAATAAAACTAATGTTATTGTTACTATACTCATTTCGTACATTCATCTGTGATCACGTATAATGTCAAATCTAGTAAAATGTTTACTTAAGATTATTTAAAATTAGCTGCCATTTTCTATTTTATCAGCTATTGTCATGTTGTATTTAAACGTGCATTGTTGCTAAACATTCACAATAGCGTAATGTAAGGCTGTTTCACGAGAGTTTATGAAAAAAAAAGACTTGCCAGTTAAACATAAAGAGTTAACGCACCATTTTTATTCTACTGGGTCGCATATTTTGTGATATTCTATGTACAGAGCAAACTGGTGATACCATTTGTAGTTTTGCTTCAACACAGTAAAATATCTCTATAATTGAAGCCATCCACGCCACACAGATTAAGTATGATACGAAGATTTTCTCCCAGAGGAAATCGAAATCTACGAACCTACTCTGAGTGGAGAATAAGCGTATGTGAAGGTGACAACTATATGTAGAAAAGGAGTACCATTTGAGAGTGTTACAAGAGAGCTTGGTAAGAAGCGAGCGGCTACTGCGGAGGCTGCTAGCAAACTGTTGAAGAGGAAAGTCGGTCGACCCAAGGGATCACGGAATACTAAAGTTCCAAAGAGTAAAGTGCGCACGCCACGGAGAAGTGAACATAAGAAGACGCTTCGGTGAACAAGCAAATGAGAAGCAACTGCCTCAAGGCATATGTTTTCGCTATATAAGCTCCACAGCACAGCCACTCACCAGTCACAAGTTATAATCAGGGGATCGCAACACGAATTGCCTCGAGTCGACTTACGGCGTATCCATTCAAGTTGCCAGTGGACACACTTACCAGTACCTTTTAATGTGTGACTAATGTGTTGATTTTATTTACATTTTCAGTCAACTAACAACAGTAAGGAGAATCTGCATCTGCATACGATTTATGAAGACATCATTTATGAATCCAATATTCATCTTCTCCTCCGGGTACATTGTCCGAAGACAGCATATTTAGGAATCTACATCAACTAAATTGGGTGCATCAAAACTTCGTTAGTGAACAAGTTTCTGATGCATATTTGAAGAAAACACGAGGACATTTGTAAGGCAAAGTTCATCTCAAGATTTTTGGTTTAGATTTTGTATTCAGAAATAAGTAATTCTGTATATGTTGTATTTAGTTTGATTCTTATTTCATTTAAAATTGTTTTTGTATTAATGTTATTGACGGTAAAGAGTACATGCTGTTCAATAACATATCATCATTGAAATTGACCACAGTAGTTCTTCTTATGTAATATTATTGTTAGGTTACCAGTTCCGACTGAAAATTTCTTTTCTTTTTAAATAAAATTGTGTTACAAAATGAACATATGTGTTATGTACCTCCCTTATTAATGGTATCTAACGATTGGGTCTTTACTCAATTTCCTTTATATTGTGAGTCTAACAACTCATAACAGAGGGAGCCTAACTGTAATATGGAGTAGTTAATTAAACAAGATGAAATATCTAGTAATCATAACGTCCTCTGTTCTTTCAGGTTATGGTCTTTATTTGTATATCGTTATATTTATTTACTGGGAAAAACCCTTAATGGAAGAGAAAACAAAACTATTATTTACTTCACGATCTTGATATATTTGCGTTCATTGATTTTTACAGCGAAACTTAACAGCATATTACAAACCAGAAAATATTATAGCACCGTTAGATGGCTTCTTCAGTGGAATATATAATGCGAAGTAAAAGTTATACCTCTCAGATGAAAATTTACATGTATTAATGTTCGTGAAGGGAGAAATGCACCTTAGGCAAAGTGTTCTTGCATGATGAATATATTCTTCAATAACAAGAAACACAATTAACGTAACATATTTTTCTTTGCATGATCTAAACAAACCTAATCTAGATTCACTATATCTATGTTGTAATAAACTGTTGTTTGTTTTACTGACTGTAGATTCCCTTACTTTTTGATTGGTTTCATCTTTAAAATATTCAATTGACTTTAAACGGTTAACTTCATCTTCCGTTAAATTTCTAATAGCAAACTAATGCTTCAACGTTAAACGAGTTAACGTTTCCAGTTTCGGAGTAACGGATAACGAAGTTAAATTCCAGGTTAACGTTACCCACCTCTATAAATAACAAACGAATTTTCTCAATTCCAAGTCACATTTGCTGACGAATTTCATTTTATGTATCGATAAGGTGAAATATGACATTAGAAGGGAAAAGAAGAGCATCGGACGGACTTTTGTAGGGAAGACAAATGTAATCCCAACAAGAGGGACTGCCCGCACTTCCTTTAAAGGAATGAAAACAACCTGCTTGTTACATTTCTTCAATAATATGAATTGATTTAGGAATTTATGCAAAATTTCATAGAATACACCAGCAAGTAGTTAGTTGATATAGAGACATGTAATTTTCTTTTTACTCGTATATTTATTTTAAAACCGATAAATCGTAGCTGTGTTTTATAAATTTTAAAGTTTTTTACGGTCTTTTTGTAACTCTATATCTTAATATTGCTTTAAACTCTTTGGTGATTCAGTGGATATTTTTAAAGAGATCCATCTTGGTGATATCTGTGATTTTGAATGTTTAAATATTCACTCAACTTTCTAGAATCGTACGAAAACATTCACATTCGAAGTTCCTGTAATTCTTTTCGGGAGACCGACTTAAGGGTGGACAAAGCACTATTCCTAGAAAGAACTTTGCCTCATTCAGCCGATCCAACAAACCAATTGTATCCTCGTTCCAATATTATTGTATAAGAATGTTGGGCGATCGGAAGATGTAGTACTTAATGCGATGCTACGACAACGCCGCACCATGTTTCATCCTGATTGTTTTTGCCTGCTACAGTTTGGCCATCCCTCGGGATAGTGGTTTCGTCTTCGTTGCAGACTGTGGCGCGTTAATTAGGGTCTCGTGCAAACACGCGACACCTGCAGTGGTGGGAACTTTGCCCACGGACGCCACAAGACTCACTGCCGCGTCTCACGTAAACACCTTTATCCTTTAGATTAGAAACATTATTATGGGTGAATTCCTCTATTTCATTCAATAAACACAGAATCTTTTTCAGTTGATTTAAATTTTATATTCCTTGAATTTTCTAACTTCTTAATCTATTTCTTTTGTACAAATACTGTTTCAAACATTTATCATTTAACAAGATTGGAAAACATAGCAGTAGTTAAAATTATGATGTACAGTTGTGGAACGCGAGCGGGTGGTGTAGTGGTCAATAACCCTGGGATCAAAACAGGAGTCCCGTGTTCTATTCCCGACTCGTCGCCATTTTCACCTGACCGAATATTGTCACATATCTTCCCACGTGCAGGGTACACGGAATAAAAATATGCATAATTAAAATTATGTCAGTTAGTATTTGACGGTATAAAAGTTTTATCCATAACGTATTACTTTAAATCACCAGATCTAGAAATGTAACTTGCATGGAATTCGTGAACTGTGGCTGTTCAGTATCAAACATCTTGCATTATGATCGAAAAAATATGTGAGAAAACTACGAAAGTAATTCATAGCTTCGCAACGCTAATTCACAATGCGTTAAGATAGAAGTTTTGAGCAATCCCGCTTTCATCAAGTCGTCTTCGCAGTGGACGTTAGCATGGACGACTCAATAAAGGCCAGTAACATCAACAGATTCTTTTTTATGAGCGAAATGGCACGATGATTTAATCCATGGGGATTACAAATAATCAATGATAAATATTTAAATTATGTGTAGATGGAAAGAAAGAAAATTAAAAATTTATACGCCATATATTTGACTCATTCAAAGTAGTAATGATGTCTGAACAGTAAAATGGTTCGACGTTTAAGATAAAATATCCTTTCATAAAACTGTAGCTACTGATGAAATAATTTTGACCTGCAATTGAAATCTCACTCGACCGAGTGAAGAGTTTCAGCGTTCCCATCGAATTATCTTATGTACTTATGACCACAGACAAAGAACGGAAGAATCACAATGTCACGTACAGTTCCATTTAGAAAAAGACACAGTAGTTTAATATTGTAACGTAAAAAACGTACAGAGAGTAATGGAGATAGTAGCAGAGAACTCATTCTTTGTTGTTCAAAACTGGGCTACACATTGTCACATATCTCGCGTACTGGAAACGCCAAAAACAAAAAAGTTGCGGTAATAGGTTGGAAAGTATTACCTCAAACTCCACACAGAACCCGGACATGACTATATCAGAACTTATTGTCCAAAGAACCCATGTGCGGACGTCATTTTCCTTCCAAAGAATAAGATTGGTTCAAAGTTTCCCAAACCATTTGTGTTTCGAAATGATCGTGCAGGTAGCGGATTGAAAGCACCTGAAGCGATCAGTAAACTCTTGCGAACACGGGAGACCTGCGCCTGCGTATTTCTGCAGAATTAACATTCCCGCCTTGAAGATATAGTATATTCTTCAGTAATCGGTTGGAAGCCGTTGGGTAAATAGCTCGACCTTGACAGTCGAATGACGATGGAAGTTCATCTGTTTTTTAAAGCTGCTTTGTTACGAAAAACGAGGAGGAGTCTGAAAATACGTATTGTATCTTATAAAATTCGTTTTATGGTCATTTTTTCATATTGAAACATTTTATTAAAATTCACATTATAGATAGTGTGAAATTATTTCTTAATTTCAACTCATTATTGGCATATCAAAAAAAAACTTCACGACAATGAAATGTTACTTTTTATAAGCTCCAATGAGATTAATTCTGCTTCAACAATAGGTGTATTGTTTATTGAAGTGATCTTCTTTGCATTCACTCTTGAAAAAACGCTGTTCCTAGGATCCTGCTTGCAGCTGATGTCTTCAGGCTGATTGTCTTCTGGCAGAATTTTTGTGTTTTGTGTTAAACAATTTGGTACTGAGCAGCGAGTATTAAATGGAATAATAATAATGTATTCCAGACGAAGGAACTCAGCCATTATGAGAATGAAGACCATTGGAGTGTAATAATGTAATATAATAAAAATGGAATAGTTATTACAAGTAAAGGTGGAAAATGTCAAAAATATTTTTAGACCTCCTATGTCCTATTTCATTTATATTGTGTACTTCGGTTGATAGGGTAGTTCTCGTAGTTTTTGTTGAATTTATTTTTTGGTTCTAGTGGTTTTTGTCATACGAAAAATCAGATTTTTATATCAGTTGGTTCATAAGTTCCTTTTTTTAGAATTGTTGTGTTTGGCAATAATGATCAGATTTGAAATTGTTTGTATAATAATTCTCAATCTTAAACAAACAGAATTGGTATTCATAGTATAATAGTTTTACTTTCGACGGTAAATGTCTACTTGTAATAAAATCCAATGAGCTTATCCGCCAAAATGTCACGGACTTTTATATTATCACTAAAACTTCATTCATCATCATGAATATATCAATAATACACATCAATATGTCAACTATGTATTTGAATGTTGAAGCAGACATCAAATGACTACTTATTACTAAATTCTCAATTATTAGCTTAATAGATGTGCCAAATTCCAGGAGTAACTACGTTAAAGAAAGTAATAATATTTTTATTCATCACAAATGTATAATTCAGTGTAGTACACTTGTACTACAAATTACGTTTCGACAATACATTTCTTCTTACGTTAATTAATAGTATTTTTCCTTGTATGACATGTAATTTTCGATTCGCAAAATTGCATTCAGCAGTAAGAAATATAATGTGAATTCATTGTGAAGCATTGATTGGCGTGAACGGTGAGGGGAGATAAGGCGATGGAGTAGTACTGTTGCGCTACCTAGCAATTGTATTTTGAACTACTAGATAAATTAAGTGGCAGTCGTCCGGTAGAGGCGCGATCCCTGTCTACGGATACTAACCTTGACTATCCAGTCTGGATTTCGTCATTCTAGCGACTTACGGATTTTGCAATCGATTACGTTTATATAGAGGCGTTGAATATTTTAAATTTCCCAAAAATAACCCAACAGATTTGCTTTAAAGCCATCGTGTGATAATAAGAAATTTTAAACGAAATGCGAATCCTCAAAGGTGGCCAAGGCCTCCTGTATGTAATCGATGGTTAATAAAATATATGACTCATTTACAAATATTCAACAGTTTGATATAAAGTATGGTAAGGAAAAGCAGTGAATAAATTGCCAAAAAAACAATGATGTGAAGGAATCATTTGATAGGCCAAAGGCCATAACAGGAGGAATACAATAAGCGAGCATAGCAAGTAGTATTCATATAACGATGAAATAGAATATGCAGTTTTCTGTTGAAATTATTTCACCATGGCACAAAAGATTCCCATTGCATCTGCATAATAGTAATCATATATAAATTGGGTTCCTTATGGCATTTTACTTATCAAATATTTGAAGGCAAGCAAAAAGTGTTTAATATGTGACCTCCACTCTGCTTTGCATGGAACAAAAATGTTTGAGACAATTTAACGTTTCGAGAGATAAGACTCAAACCTGTTTTAACCTCACGCAGCATTATGCCCTATTTCCATGGTAATGAAACTACCCTTTCTTGTGCTTCCATTCTCTCTGTCTTTTCCTTTGAGAGAACGAACGCAACGCTTTCTATGGGAGCGAACGAAACAACTCACACATTCTATGCAACGTTGTTCAACTACAAGAAACGAAAAGGGAGGAAAGAATAACATAACAAAAATGAAACTTTTAAAACCAAATTTGGGAGCAATTGCAATTTGTAAAACATCGTTGCTATTGTTCGTACATGGCAACAGAGACGCATTAGGGATCAAGAGGATTGAACAGATCCACCTAAAAGCTTTCACGTTATCTGCATACATAGTATGCTAAACGAGCGGAGGATACGTCACCGCTTTCAGAATTTGTGTGTTTTATCAGTGTTCATTCTTTGCTCCCATTGAGGCGGATGTGTGCTTTGAGTAACGATGGAAGTTGACACGTGCAGTTAAGCTGCCCAGAAAATACGAGGAAATCGATAAAATGTCGATGTGTCCGCGTTTTCTTGTAGGGTTCGTTTTCACAAAATGAGACAACATCCACAATGAAAATTATGAAATATTCAATTCTTAATAAACATTTAATTTCAACCAGATCTAAATATATTAAAAAACATCGTATAGCAGCACAGTTGAATTTATTATTTTAATATAGGTGTATATCTCTTCTTCAGACCTGCACCCAAAAGGGACCAGTCGTTCACGCTTATTCACACAGTAATAAATAGTTATGATTTTAATCATATCCATAAAGAATAAATCTTTTGGCCACTGGCTTCTTAAGAGTTTGGTTGATTGTCTTAGATTTTTAAATCTCGATACCAGCTAATTTCGAGTGTTTTAAATATTAAATAGTATTGATGTAGTTCTTTTATTTTTTGTTGTGAACATTGACTTATGGAACATTCTTTCAGTTTGAAGTTATACATATTAATCACGTGTGAAGCATTCTTTCAGTGTAAACCAGTTAATTAATAAATACAATCGCTCTCTTAATCGTGAATGATGTGTTCAAGATGCGAGCGTCTTGTTCGCAACGAGTGACATGAATGTGTCATGAATGATTCAATTGTCTTTGGATATAAACACCATGTTTGATAGGCAAAATTGTTTAAAAAACAACAAATGACTTGAAAAATATTTATTTGCTACTTGCACAAATGACTTGAAAAATATTTATTTGCTACTTGCACAAAATATTTTAGGAATCAGATAACTTAAAAACCCTAACAATATCTTGAAGTTTCTAATAAATACTATTATTCCTGCAACACGTCTCCCAGTGTACCATTGGCTTCCATGAACTAGATAGTTTCTTTAATCAAATTTTTAGATGCTTTACATGAACGGATATGATTTAAATGTTTGTGAAATCGTATATTTTTATTATTATTATTATTATTTATATTATTATTTTAGTTTTGCGTTTTGCGGACAGCTTTTAAAAGGATATTAGAAAATATGTCTTATGGTTTTGTACCACTAGTTTAAAACTCATGTGACTCCGAAAGCAGAGCATTCTAGTAGCTAGCAAAGAAAACCAATAACAGGCGTTGTTGCATCGGAAGCATAATATATTGACCTCACCATTGAGAGCTGCAGAGCGTGGCATGTGATCTGGTCGTAGCATGACGCCTCACGTCGTGGAATCTATCAGTGTATTACGAGAAGGGTCATTAGGACAGGCGCTGTGTTGCACGCTGCCACATGCTGCGAAGGCACGTCACCCCGTTGGGACGGATGCTTTCTCCACGCACAAAGAGCCACAGGGCGGGCGCCTGCGGAGGGCGGATACTCGTGCGCCCGCAGCTGCCACGAGCAATGGGAGAGCACTTCCGCTTTCCAGTGCATGGAAGTAAAGTGGTGTATCTACATTGCATAACACAGGAAGCACGAGTGCTATGGAATGGAGTCCAGAAATTAGGCGATAATCTACTGTATTACAAACGAGCTATGTAACACGAGTGTAACAATACAAAAGAGAAGAGGTCGGCAGCTCTCGTCTGTAGTTTTCAAAATTTCATAGTATGTTAAGGGAGATAACAATGTTATATAGTACCAAATGCGTGCCGAGCAAATTTCTTATTTGTTTCATTTCATTGTAACTTGAGTGATTAACAATAATATTAGTGAGATGTAATAATATTTTAGTGATAAACAATGTGTTTTCCAAAAAAAAAAATCAATTTATTACACTCTAATACAATTTATGGCGAAGGAAATAAATGTAAATAAGGTAAGACATCAAAGTAGTGTGTTATAATATTGACTCATTTTGAATACATAAGCATTGCTAGGTGAGTCAGACTAGTTTCACATTGAAATATCAAATATTGACAATGTATTCGTGTACTATTATAGTAATATTGTAAGTTGATATACAAACTTTTAAGTATTCAATGTTTTAATTTTCACTGAAAAGTTTTTAATAAAATATTGTATTAATATGATTTATAAATTATGATTTTATATATTCAACATGATTTCTGTTCGAAACTATTTTTATTTTATCTAAGTGTATGAATTTTGTGATTTTGTTTAAAATATATCATTCTTATCAAAAATACATTATTATTTCGTAAACATTTACTTATTATCTCCGTTTTACTTATATTTCCTATTTTTTATGCAGCCTGAAGTTGAATGAGCTCTCAAATAAGTGTAAATAAAAATGGAGAAAATATGACAAAATGTGTAAAGTAAAACTATATTATAACATTTTGGAACCTGATAGCAGTACATATAATTTGTTGTATTATAATAACTATTGTTATAATATGCTTTGTTTCCTAAGTTACATTGAGTCATGAAAAACCTAGACACTTAAATAAACATAGATAATATTTCATTTTCTCGTGATACGATAAGGTGAAAATTTTTCAGAAAAAATATACAAAGTCATGAACAAATTGAGTAATAAATGCTATGGGATTTTCCATAGAAAACTAGTAGTTTTTTTACCAATTATTGACTGAAAAAATTTTCTTTGTCGAACAAACATCTGCTAAAAATACTTTAGTTGCAACTATTAATTTTATACACGTTATTATATTAATTCTACAGTCAAGAATCACATTATTTAAAAGACTTTTGTGTAAATATAATTTCCTTGTTTCTCTACTATTTAATTTGTCATTGCAGTAATTTTTTTTCTGACGAACATGATTTATTTTATCTTCACTAGCATTATGGCTCCATTATGAAACGATGAACAATATTTATAATTGTTATGTTCAAAAGTTAAACATCATTATCCTCCTGTTATCGAAACACCCTTGTCAAGGACTGTGAGTTGCGATAATAGGTGATATAATAAATATGAACTAATAAATGAACATAACAAATAATTAATGTAATTACTAAATATGCTTCAGAAAGTTATTACTTCAATATCTTTCGAAGCTCATTTTCTGAATCAAGAAACTATTCTACTTTGAAAACAATTTAATAATAATATATATGGCAAATTTCAAGAGAATATCTTTGTATTGATATAGGGTGTAATCAAAATATAATGTTCAATGTGACTGCGGATAATGTTGAAAACTGTGTATGATCGGAAATGTCAACCGGATAATAGAACCGTACAGTATATTCGAGATGATTTGATCTTAGTGGACTTGATTCATCGCCTCATTTACCTAACCTCGATTTCTTCTAGCAGTAACCTCTGTAGACACAGTCTACGAGACACCCATAGACATGACTGTGCAACTGATCTAATCACATGAATCGCCATTGCTACTGCTTTTGTCCACGACATGATTTCACCCGGATTTAGTTAATTTTCAGTCACCATGTAGTGTTCAAAACTTTTTTCAAAACTAAAAAAAAAACACACATAAAAGAGTTGTTATAGAAACAGGAGTGAATCATCAAACAAGACAGTTCTACATCAGCACTTAGTTGTTAATTCTGTATCTTTATATATCTTCTACCTCCTTACAGTACACTGGAATTAGAGGAAAAACAGACCCTTAGGAGAAATAATGTATAAAGTTTCAAAATGTTGGAACAAATCGTAGAATGTACTATTTTCACAATTATAAACTCTCCTATATTTTTTGGATCCATGCAAATATTATAATTTTGGTGATGGATGCAGTAGTTGGCTTGCTATGAGCTCTCAAATGAGAGGATTTTTTCCAAAATCATAAATTATCAGTCATTTTTCGATGAAGATGTAATGTTATTTTGCATATTAAGGTCTCCGAACACCTACTCATCGAATGTAGTACATACACAGCGTAACACCTATCGCAATATGTACTCGGGTCGAAAAAATAGATTTTCAAGGAGAATGGGAGGCCTAAGTAATGTCTTCTACTTACACTCACAACCGATATTTTCACTCTTTTGCTGGTTTCAGTGTACGTACTATTAGATTATACGTTATCCTTACTTCTTTTGGGTTTTTAATCCCAGCTAAAACTTTAACATTGAATTTTGAAACTCCCGTACCGCGACCCAGTTTAGATCAGTCAATATGAGAGTCGAGTACATTTACACAAAACTTTTTATACTAACGATATATTTTTCGTTATATGTTTACTTACCAGTAAATCTGTCTGCCCTTCCCTTTTCATAAAGTAAATGCTTCAATGTTATTATTCTTTTGCACTCATTTCCTTTGGAACTTCAAAATGTGAGGGATAAACCGACTTTAATATAGTTAAGTGTTGTTCCCAGAAGATACATCAGTGAACAGAAGAGCAACGTAGTATCCTCAGGGGTATGCATGAGGTGTCTCGAGGTAGAAATTTGTTTCCACGGACGGTCGCCACGAGCGCCACCGTCGACTCATTAACCCCAATGCAACATGTCTCCTCAGCCTCTAACGTCGTGACGTAGTTCGCTAGCGGGCGCCTGCCTAGGGGCTACAATAGCCCCTCTGGGAGAGCACAGACCTTTGGGAGATGTGTCATGGGAACAATGTTAGGGGAAAGCTGAAACACCGACGAACAGAGGATTGAAATATGCAGCTCGGGTGATAGATGGTTCTCTGAAGACAAAATCTTTTGCACAGTTTTATTGAAAGAGCAAAGTCTGAACATTAATGTGGTGGGGTTTGTGGTCTGAAATATGTTTTTAAAACTATGAAATTATTCATAAGCATTTACTAGTAATAGACAATTAACTTTGTAAAAATAGACATATAGATGAAATATAACATTAAAAACCTTTTGATGTTGGTTTACAAATATGCTGGAAATTATTTTAGAAAAATTGTCTTCTATTTAGTTTGATATAATGTAAAAAAATAGAAAAAAGATGTAAACTCTTTACAAGTTTATGAATTAACCCGTTTTTAACCATTCGAATCAGAATATCGGAAGCCTCTTCAGTTTTCGTTTTACTCTTTTATTTTGGGAACATAAAAATCTATCATATTTTATAAATTTCAATATTTTCATTCTTAGATCAATAAATCTACTAAAAATAGTAATGAATTAAGTGCCCCTCAATAATGAACAAAATGCTCATTTCCAGACAGAAATAAAAAATATTTGAAATATTTCTTCAATATGCATCAATCGAGAAGTTACATTCAATTAAAAAAAAAGAAATATGAAGAGTGGTCCAGCTTATCAACCACGTAATATTTTGAAAACAAAGTATATATTATTAAGTTATTTTTAATTTTGGCTGGTACTTCTCTAACATGTAAAGTATAAAAATAACAGATAGAGTAAGACATTACTGACAACTCGGCCCTTCAAAGTAATGGGAAATTTTAATAGAATTTTTGTTATATATTCAACGTGAAAATAAAACACCAAATTCATTTTTTTCTTTGCATACCTATTGTACAACATAATTCATAAGATAAAAAATGTTCAACATAAACGTAAAAAATAAACCAGAGAGTATGTAAATGAATTCCATCCAGAGGAGCATATACGTGCTCCCATCTCCGCGTGCTGCACCGAGGAATATCCTCCCTATGTCTCTCTCTCTCTTTTTCTCATTCTCACTTTCCCTCTCCCGCCATCCAATGAAGTTAAGATTTTAATCCACGCTCTGCACTGACTGTGTGCCACTCAAGAGATTGCAACGAAGTCTCACTACTACTGCTTCGCGAGAAACGACGTTCTCAATAGCACTCCCACACGAGGGAATCCGTTCTGAGTGCCAAGAACAGAAAGCTAATAGTATTTAAATGATAAAAAGTCGAGAAGATAATTCTACTTCCTTCTCATTTATATGGGCAATTGCTTCTCGTTTCTGAGTAGTAAAATATAATTTTTACTTCCATCAATTTTTCTTGAGCTTATTCTGATCTTCATTCTGATGGATATTCCGCGTTCAATTTTAAGAGTACATGGAAAGGGAAACAAATATTTTGTATAATGAACAGAATAAAGTCTTAAAACATGAATGATGAGAAATTATTTCCACCTTTAAAAGCTATAAATTCAAATAACGTATCTCTTTCTCGGTAAGTATAACTAATCAATTCGAATTCAACTCTAGTTTAAAAATGAATGCATTGTGAGACATCATTTGATAAAAAGTTGTTTTACTTCATGAAATTATCTTTATGTCATTTAAAATGTTAATGATGTTGTTTCGTTAACTCTGTTAAGTTAAATATAATTTCAAACAGTTCCTAAGATTGTTGAAAATTTCAGTAAATATATGGTTTGTAAGATGAAAGAGAGTGGATCAGGAACATATTGTATAAATAAACATATTCATAAAAATAATTTCAGTAGGTTTAAACGTAAGATAAGCTTTCACCTTGCACAATTTACACACACAATTCATCGTGGTCAAAGTGACAATAATAAAATGTTCGATCACTCTCATCTGGTACCGAATCAGAACGCCCTGCTTTCCTTAATGCGCTGTTGCAAGCGGCGTCTCCGCAGCATCTTCTTGCTAGCATCGCGTGACACAATTGTGTCTTCGCAGCGGAGTCAGATGTGTCTCCGGGGAAACATCTTTCCACCATTCCCAAAGACACCTCATCCGCGTCGGGGCTTCATTGAAGGAGAAACTCTCCCAACTTCTCCTTACGATGCGAATCTTACTCAGCATATTCCCTATTTGTTTCCAAATACTTCCATTCGTATTCAACGAGACATTTATCTCCTTTTTATGCCCGATTTTTAATGATTTTTTCCTATAATCATATTAAATTGATTTGTGATTCGTGAATGGTAAAGAATTCAATTTTCCAGTTTCTTTTTCTGGCACGTTAACGTAAAGAGTACAAAAATGATTGTTTCATTGGATTTAGTATAGCAAAGAGATTACATAAGTTTTTCCCAATTTTCTCTGTGTTGCATTTTCAAAACAAGGATGAAAACAATACAAAAGATCTAAAATGTGAAGAAAAAAAATTTTGAGTTAAATTTGCATTTTTTATGTGTTTGAGGAAACGAAGGTATGAATTTTGGGATCAAAATAGTATATCTACACGACAAACCTCTACATCTACATCCTTTATTTCGTTCATTGAAAAATGTTTATTAGTTTTAATGGAGAAATGTAAAAAATGAGACTTATTTTATAGTTTAGGTTAGCCAATCTCACAATGATTTTTTTTGTAAAACATCAATAAGGCTATACTTTGAGGAAAATCAACTTAAGTTTCATTTTTTGTCGTTCGTTTCGTAGAATGTTTTGAAAATAATATTTTATTTAATACATTGAAGTTAAGACTGGGATGAATAAATAAATATTCTTACAAAAAGGTTATGGGTCTTTAAGGTTATGTATAACGCTAATTCGTATTCCAAAATCCTCTTCATATAATGTACATATAAAAACTACTGAAGTAAAAAATCAAAAACTATTTACGCATTGTTTTTGTGACAGTGTAACCATTGTTTGATTCATACATGAACTACATCTGAGACGACTGATAAGTTACTCGTAGCAAGAACTGCAACACCATCTTCCTCTTAATCTGCCTTCTACCTTTACTTCATCGCTTCATTACCAAGATCAGCTGCGAATCGCTGCCAGCAGAGCTGCCACGGGTACAGAGTTCGTCCTCTCATTACAGCCGTGTCATTTCTTCCCTTCCCTCAATCACAGCTATCACTCACTCTCGCCTCCACATTCTCCCCCTGTGACTACACACTATTCTAAGACCAGTGAGAAGGTTTCATCGAACAAATTTCATCGAAAGAGATGAGAGCGTTTAAAATATTTTATGAAGTAATCTCTGCAAGGATGTGCCAAATAATTAAAATACACTTATTGTTATTATTTGATGAATTATTACAATGGACGGAATACCAGAAAATTTTCTGGTTTACTTAAAAAACAACTTAAAATATTCTCACGATAGAACTAGCAATTACTGTTACGCTGTACTTTTTCAATTCTATGGAGAAAAATTTAGGTTAATTAAAAATTAAATAGCACGCTGGATAAATATAATTCTCTTTTTCTTATCAAATGCAGTATAATAGAAAAGTGTTGACGGCAGCCTTGACTACACATCTATCTCGTTTATAAAAACAACTCCAGGCCCCCTCCCCTTGAGTCCCAGCAATAATATACTCTCTCTCTCCCTCACTAAGAGATGATTCCTCACTCTCTGTAAAAGACACTTCCTCGTCGCACTGTGACGAAGATCGATGAGCAGATTCTAACTAATAGCAGCGAACTCACTTCAATGACTTATCTATCTAAGATATAAGTATTTCCCTTTCAGAAATTCTTTTGGGAATAGATATAGCGATTCTTCCCACATTTTGAATCATTGAATCCCTGTACATCCACGTCTATTGTTTGCAACCATATCTGAGTAATTTTGCACTAATTCTACAAAGTTTTGGTGAATATCTAACGGAAAAGTCTCCGTATTAATTAACTTTAATAAATCATATTCATTTTGTTTGTCCCGCCACATCAGTGGGTCCTGTTCTAGAGTACTGGTTGTCACTTCCTCTGATTCTTTTAGTGCACTATATGATATCCTGTTTTTCTCTGAATGATTTAACGTTCTTTGTTTCATTAATTAACAAAATTTGGACTATACCTTCATTGACTTCCGACGACGCCGGGATTACATTTAAATTGTCGTCCTCGACTCAAATGTCTGAACCCTCTGACAAATTAACTTTCATAGTGGATTTTGCTACCGAGAATGGTTTCAGCTTTACTTTGCTAATAATTTGTCCGTACTGTTCCGATTTTACCATTGCTCTGTTTGTTGTATTGCGTGAGAAGCATTAGGTGAGTCGTCGCTATTCACGTTACTGTTTGCAGCCGTCAGCTGTCTGTCTAACACCTCTGCATCCATGCCTAATCCGCATAACACGCTTGCCGACTGTTCTTCCACAGGACTTGAAGCTGTAATTTTCCCTTTGTGACCGCTCCCCAGAAACAGAATATAGAACAGGACACTAATTTACCTCGGAGTTTTGCTTACATACAAACACACATTCATTATCATTCATACATAGACCGGAAGCTGGGCTACGCAACACAGTAGTTTCACTAACACTTATTTGCGACTCTATTTCTCCATTTTTAACTTGTGCTTTACTCACGTCTTCTGTACTAAACATTACACTATTGCTCTCTCTCTCTCTTTTTTGGCACGAAACAATACTGACAATATTGGTTCAAGCAAGATCGAGACGATTTCGAAATCTAAATTTGAAAAAAATCAGAAGGATTTATTTGATTCTTAATCTGAGGTGATTCCTGTAACAAAGTGGATCGTAAATTTTCGCTCTCATGTTTCTCTTATGCTCTGCAGAATCATTTGGAGTTGTAATAACTGTTTTATTGTTTTTTCCACCCAGGTGCGCTAGATTTACTCATCTTTTACTATACTGGAGGTAACTGCCTTCAAGTTTGTACAGTGCTTTTGAGATGAAACAATTTCCTCTATATTTGGTCTAATAGTACAATATTGTTTTTTCAGAAAGTCTAGTCCTAAAATTCCATTATAACTTGTTTTTCCTAAATCAACTACTGAGAAGTCTGGCGAGTATTGCTTGTCATCGATTTCAAAGATAACCTTACACTCTCCATGGTTTTGAAGTCGGTGGCCTGAGGCACTCTGCACTTTATTAAGATGTGGTTTAATTTTAAGTTTTGTATTGGAAAGAACACTACAACATGTTCCGCTATCAACGAGAACGATGTAGAGATTATTAAGCAATTCTATTTCTGTTGTAAAGCCGAGTTCTGGGTTTTATTGCAAGTATTACTGATTCCACGGTCCGTTCAGGGCGGAACCCTCAGAGATTTTTGTCTGCATCTGGCAATCTATTGGTCTATTACCTGCTTTCCTACAGATCCCACAAATGGTTAACGGACAAGTATTTACTGTATGCGAACTTTTCTCGCAATTGAAGCATAGTTTCTTTTTGTACGCCACTCTCTACCGATGTGTCCACGCCGGCGACAGAAATTGCAAGTCAAGTTCTGCATCCGCAGTGGCCTTGCGAAGCGCTGTGTCGGCTGGCGCTCGGGTGGTGTTTGCGACGCCTGCTGCCCCAGGTTCGTGTGGCTACTATTTTCCCACGGTCTTGCAGCTGGTCGCGACATTTTTTGAGTCTCGCGCGCGTGATGTTTATCTTCCCATGGCTCTGTGGCTGGTCGCGGAATTTGCTGTATCTCGCGCGCGTGTTCCTTATCTTTCCACGTTCGCGTGGCTACTAGCGACGTTGCAAAGAAAGACGAGGCTGTCGTGTTCAAGGTGTTGTATTGTCGAATCGCCATTTTCTGCGTGCGAGATAATTCTTTATCTTGCAAAATATTCTGTGGATTTTGTACCTAACAAAGAGTCCATTTTGTTCCCTCAGCCCCGCTAGAAATTGTGCCAATAATGTTTGTTGGAACATAACTGTCATGGTCTCTGATTAAATATTTGCATATACAGCCTTAAGTTTTCGCCATGTGCTTCTTAATATAGTAGAAAGTTCCGCGACTTTTCTTGAATCGTATTATTAAACAAGTTGTCCTCGATATTTGTGGACAAAATCTTTCTTTCGTGAATTTTGTGAAGTTTACAAACGGTTCTAATACATGGGTATGATTCTGAATGAAATCATTCGCCGGTCCTGGTATTTGGAAGCGTGCGATTGCTAAGGTACCCTTTTCGGTCCACCCGTTAAACTGGCTCACAATTTTGAGTCGTTCTAAAAAAGATATCTACGGAAACGTCTTCTCCCTTGAAGCAAGGCACTAAGAGTATATTGTTTGCTAATTCCGGTTTCGTAGACGAGTTCCCACTGTAGCCTTGGGCGACCTGTGGCGTAGTGCCTAGCGTACTCGCCTTCTATCTCTGGTGACGCGGGGTCAAACCCGGTCCGATCCAAATAGAATTCGGGGTGGTGGGCGAAGCTTTGCTCGCGGCACGGTTTCTTGGGGTTCTCCTGCCTATCATTATTCCCCACCACAACATTCACTTATCATTATTCGTCTCATTAGAGGATCGTCTGAGCACAGGCGGTAGTCGTGAACGACGACCGGGACACAGAGGAGCAAGTGCTGTTAGAAGTTCTCTAATCCTAAAGCAATTCTGACACGATACATACATACTATAGCCTTTATATTCCGTATTTTCCCTTGTCGTGCTTCAGTGCTTTAGTCTTTTGTCGCCTTCTAACACATGGATTGTCTGTTGTTTCTCTGATCCCCACGTAAAGATCTGCACGTCTCCAGTTAAGAGGTCCATTCTGAATTTTTGAAATTATTCAGTTTTATTTTTGTAGAGTGATCAGTCGCGAATAGAGAGAGAGAAGAATTAAGGGTTTACACACCATTCCTTCTTACAGAGTTCTTACCCGTCAACTGTTGTGCCTTTTCTGGCTATATCCTTAACATGTGGAGACGGAAATGACGTATGTGTGAGGTAAAAAGATGGAAGAATTGCGGAAGGAGAGAGAGAAAATCTCTGAATAGAATGAATTAATATACATTGTCTTTGATTTCCTTTCTTAATACCCTGAGTTGTTCGTGGGACATGCAAAATATCGTCCTATTATATTCTATATAAAACATTCTAATCTTTTCTTGTAAGCTAGGCGAAAGACGATGTATCCCCTCCTTACTGTTATATAATCTTATAACATCTATGCTATCCATATTGTATTAATGTTAACTCACAAGAGAGGGAAAGAGAAAAAAAAATAGTGAAGCAACTGCCAATTCTGACCTGAAAAACCTCTCCTTTTGGACCCCACATCCGTTCCCAATATGTCGTAAAGTGTCTTTTGTTGTGTGGTCGTATGGACAGTAGTTCCCCTCCTTGTAGATCTACTCCATACCTGACACCTGACAGACAGGGTTCTGACTTCTTCTTTGGGAAGGACAGTAATGTTGCGTAGTCGCAAGCAGCGGGCGCCACTTTGAAATGAGTTATTCAACAGAATAGGATTTGTATAAAGCCACCGCTCGCGGCGTTCGGTAGGAACTGTTACTACTCTCACGCTAGCCGACAGTGTACGTTCCTCCTTCCCTACTAATTGTTTCGGCCAGAACTTCCGGTCCCGAACTATACTCCTTCTTTACTCGCTCTTTCGGTCAGGCCTTGCGGTCTCGACCAATTCTTTCGCCATCCCGTTGACTATCTCCGAATCTGCACCATATACACGTTCATTCTACCGTACGCTTTTACTACAGTCATATATGGAGTTCCCGGACGAGTCACTCCTGCGCACCGTTCCTTCACTCCGGAGTTGATTTGTAAGTGCGAGTACCTCCACAATAAATGCCATGACTGGAACATTCCCTATTTCATTCGCTCTCTCTCATCCTTTCTTATATTCCCTATTAAGAAATAGGGAATATTTCTTAAAGATTGAGAGCCACTCCTAGTGAGGAGACTGGATCTCAGTAACATCACCGCAGCACTAGTTTCGTCGGGTCAAGGATAAAAAGATATGACAACGCCACCTCAGAACGTTTGGGTTTAAACTAGGAGGAAAGCACCTAAGTCACCTCATGACATCTGGTGTGGGGTTGTTTAACTGTGCGCCTCACGACATCTGGTAGTCAGATGTGGAGTGCCTTCAAAATAACATGATTTGATTACCTTGACCCGACCTCACGACATCTGGATCAGTATGGGGTTCATCTCCAAGAACGCCTGACAACCCAATTCTCCTCACGACATCTGGTGTCAGGTGTGGGGTGCTTGGTCAAAATTGAAAGTTTCATAAAACTTAAAATTTTAAAATTAAGTAAAAACATGCAAATTAAATTTCAATGTTTTGGAATAATGATAAAAACAAAAAAATTCAAAATATCATTCATATTCAAATTGGTGGCAAATGTTTTTTTAAATGTATAGTATGGTTATATTCATAGCATATATATATATATATATATATATATATATATATATATATATATATATATA
>NNCF01128280.1:216703-248943 GCA_002313205.1 Laupala kohalensis
TATATACATACATACATACTTGGAAGAGACCGAATTAAAGTCTTCTGAGACGCTGGGTAAATTTATATGCAATGAATCACAAATGTCCCTTGCCATTTACCCATGAAAATAACTGAATACGGACTGTTGTGTAGCACAAAAAGTTAAATTGTGTTTATTTCACTCATTTAAGTATTTGTATATTAACTATTACTAACTGGTGTATAAACCGTATCTACTGTAACACTGAAATATTTTACGAGCGAATATTGACATCATAGAAAGTTACTGAAACTTGAACTCATTGTATATAATGTTTCAAGTAAATTTTGATTCCATATTTTTTAATTGTTTTCATGATTTTAACTTTATCTTTGAGAATTCGGGTTAAATAAATTACTACAAAGGAAGTAAACGTTAACGCATTGACTAGATCTAGAATTGTTTTCATATCATATAAACTGAAATTAAGAAGAATTGCATGTGACTCATACTCGTATATGACTAGTCACATACGAGTGCCAAATATTTAAATCATTTCCAATTAGTGATATAAACTGATTTTTCTCCGGTTTTATACAAATAGTTTTGAAGAGGACAATTAGAAAATATTATTTTCATTCGTCTAAGTTATTATGAATGAAAATTCTCACAATTTTCTGTACACCCTACGATACAATGGATGAAGGTATGTAAAAAATGTTCCGAGAAGGGAATATTTGCATTACAATTCCTGAGAAACTAGAAACACCACCTTTCAAACCTTTCTCTCCCTCATTACCTGGGTACTAAGAGTTTAGACACAATGTTTCCCACTTGCAGAAGAAAGAAAGAAAGAAAGAAAGAAAGAAAGAAAGGCAACATCCGACAGTCTTCACTGTCTTGTTAGGCATCCGGTTTCCGCCGGAAGCAAAGGAAGTGTTGAATATTCGTGTAGCGTTTTACGACACCTACCGCCGTAATTTGTGAATTTCATTTGGTTAGTAGCTATTATGCATGAAGGTTAATAAGCTTCTCGTAGGAACGTGAGTAGACGTCTAGCTTTCAGTACCAAGAAATAATATATGGAATTTGTTGCAAGAAGCGTTCGTCTCCTAAGAGAAAAATATAAATTAAAAGTGAAACGTCAATGAAGTATCTTTGGGGAGCGTTTAACCGAAAATCTTTATCAAGTGAATTGATATTATTGAAATTATTGAATTGATATTATTGAATATAGAATTTTTTTCTTCAAACTTATTAAAACTTTATAAATTTATTTAAAAAGTATTAAAAGGTATCGTTCTGATATATTTCCCCGATTTGAGTTATTTTTCCAAATTTCACTTTGCTTTTCTCCTTATATAGTAAACCTGGACTTGATCAAATTTGAATTACATTTCTTCATTTGTGTTTGTGAATTGTATGAAGAATTTAGTAAATTGTAGAAGAATATGATTAAGAAATTCATTTGCAGTACATTCTCGTCATGCAGTCATCAATGCGCTATAGTCAACTAAAACTGAAAAAGTGTGGAAAAAAGTAAACTGGCAAGGATGGAAGATGATGAGCCGTGTTTAATTTTAAAAAAAATGTCCTTTCAAATATTCAGACACGAGAAACTGTTCACTTTCAGCAACCATGAACCCACGCATTATATAGAGCTGTGGAGAAATGTCGTAAAAGTTTTTTAACAGTACAATATTGCAAGTATTTCTTGTTTTGGTGTAAAGAGAACATTCACACGGAACGCTGTGCTGAAGATTAGAGCGTGCGGCAGCGCCCAGCTTCAGGCAAATTCGTAAATTTGTGATGGAACCGACCCATATGCTCAACATAGGGAGGATCTCCAGAAGTTGCTTGTGACGTTTTGACTGCAATGGGAACGACGAAATTTGTTCACAAGGTACTGTACACACTGGTAAGCAATGAAACGTAATTTTCAGTTCGCGAAAGTAGTAGCTGTGGCATAGAGTAACTGATCCCCGTAACATAAGCTGAATAATTGAAGACCCACTAAACGAGTTGTTTACTTTTCAAGGCTGTTTCTTAGCATCCGTGTTGTGCGGACGTGTTCTGAAGTGACTCCTGCATTTTAGGTGTATTTATGTATATATCATCTATAATTGTCTGATTTAGTTCAGTTGATGAATTGGGCGTTTGCCCAAATTATTTATTTGTGCTATAATATTAGTTCTTTTTGTATTGATTTGCAATTTAGACAAATGTTTTTTGTGGCTTCGGCTGTAGAAGAGTTTCCTCTGAGAGGCCATCTTGATTCATAATCGAAGAATTACTCTTCAGAAATCAAGAGGAACAATAATTTAAGAAGTGCACACGAATTTCGGCTTAAGTGTGAGTGTTTTTCTGGTGCTTGAACTTTAAGAATTTCAAGATTCCTAGAGTTAAGTAAATTGGAGAGTAAACACAAGAAATTGTGCAGGACGTGCACAAAACAAAGTGATTCAGAAAATATCTACAAAACAGGCACACACACTGAAAACTATAGTTAATAAGCATAAAAAAATAAAAGCTCAGAGGAAACTACGGCGCACTGAGGATAATACATATAATGGAAGATACTCAATCATTCACCCGACTCTTCGCCAAGCACAATCTCGGCTCAAGAAAACAGAGTTAAATGATTTTAATGAATCCATCAACATTGACGGGGTTACCTTATCAAAACCTGGAAGTGATTCTGTTAACATAGCACCTAATATTGGTGAATGTGATCAGTCACGGCCACAAAAAGGAGTTTCTTAGACATTCCAAACTTGCCTTCTGTTAGTGGTGGATTCCGTATTCCAAAGAAGTTCTTTCGAATAAAATCAGATACACCCGCATCTGTAATAACCACATCAAACCAATTTAGTGTCCTTGAAACAGAAGACTGTAATGATACAGATGTATACAAAGTGGACTCACTAAACACAACAGCAAATTCAGAACCTTCTACATCCATGCATGAACCAATGCCGCCGAAACACACAGGTGCAAATGACAAGAGCTATCGTAAACAAAGAACGATTATTGGCATAATATTCGTAGAGAATGTATTAGATTGTACTGGCTTGTTAAATGAACTACAGAAGGTGTCTAGGCAGAACATAACTGGAAGAAACACAAGGCAGCATCACACCATCTGCCAGTACACTTGAAGATCATCAAAACATTGTATTTTACCTTCGACGATTGAAGTCTGCAGACAATGATTCATTGTTCTATTTTCACAGAGCTACAACAGAACGCCGACATAAATTATTGATATGTGGACTCTCACCAAATCTCGACGCAAAACTGATTCAGTCTGAACTTGAAACATTTGACTTCGAGATATTCCATATTTCTGAATTATTGCGTAAACAGGACAGCACCTTCGTTCATTTAGCACTTTACACAGTGGGGATGGGATATCTTCCCCCTTCTTCCTATGATGACACTGACATGAAAACAACTATTGACGAAACATGGAACTGTATTCGACATTTAAACACTCGAAAAGCTGCTGGCCGTGATGGGATCCACGGCAGTCAACTAAGAAATTCTCCGAAGTAATTTCCTCATGTTCTTTCTAATGTTTTCAACTCTTTCATTTCTCTTTCCTACTTCCTATCTTCTTAAAAAATTACGAAAATCATTCTTCTTCCCAAACCAAACAAAAACTCAAAATTTGCCGAAAACCATAGACATATCAGCACTCTTTCAGAGCTTGAGAAACTTTTTGAAAAAATTATTATTAGTAAATTAAATAAATTCCTTTAATATAACAAAATTATAAATATAAACCAATTTGACTTCAAAAAAGGTGTTTCTGTCTCAACAGAGGCTCTACGTCTAGCTCTCGAAATTTCTTCTACTTTCAATTTCAAATGCTCTCTTCTTGCAATATTTTTTTTTCAGCTTCGCATTTGATAAAGTTAACCATGTCCTCCTCCTTCGTAAAACTTTTTCTGTACTCCTTCTTCTTTTCATAATATTTTATGTAGTTCCTTATTAAATAGAAATTATTTGTCTGGTTTCAAGGAAAGAAATCACAAACGTACAATATTACCGCTGGGGTCCCACAGGGCAGCATTTTGTCACCCATTCTGTTTTCCTTGCTTACCAATAATATTACTAGAACGCCAATGACTACCCAGTACATTTATGCCGATGATGTAGCAATAACTGTAAAACTAAAAGGACTGACAAATGTTTTACAAACATTACAAACGGCAACTGATAACTTAATAGACTGGACAAAACAAAATGGTATAACAATAAACACAAATAAATGCCAATCCATAATTTTCACATGGAAGACCTCAATAAAAGAACGACCTTTGATCGTGGACAATACACCAATACCATGGACGGATGACGTTAAATATCTGGGAAACAAGACTGCTTTGGACCAAACACTTAATAAATTCGGCAAAAAAATGAACACAAAAACAAATTGTTTTCTTCCTATTTTAGAAACCGCAAACTTAAAACAGATGTAAAACTCTTGATGTTTAACACTTGAATCCGTAGTGCGGATCTTTATGGTTGCGAGGTATGAGTCTCTTCACATCCTTCCAATCAGGAACCTCTCCAGATTGCAGAAAACCGCGCACTATGGATTCTAACAAACTCATCACATTTTATAAGTAATTTAAAACTTCGACAAGGACATAATATTTTTCCTCTAATGGCTCTTATTCACTCAACAGCGAAAGATAGACTCACCAAATTATTCTCTGATCCACCAGACTTATTCTTACGGTACAGACAATATGCAGAAAGGACAATCTTAACAATAAAACGGATGCCTACTGACGTACTTCTGACGCTAGTGTCCTGGATTGTCCCTCCGTGTATGTAGGGCAGTCTGGACGAACATTCAAACAAAGGATACAGGAACACGTAAATGAACTATTAAATGAACAAATCCCTGAATTTCATTCACCTCTCATGAAACTAGCCTTCAAATTCCTTCTCTCTCTCCCCCAACTCTCCAGGACACTGCACCCCATTCCCAACAGTTAAAACCCTCGGAAATTCTTTCCGTCTTCTGCAGCCAGTTCCTGGAAAACTCCGACAGCCCCCTTTTCCCCCCGCCCACCCCGCAACACCCCATCACTTTCCATATAATGACCTCCGTTCGGCGTACTCTGCGCATTCGCCAAAAATATTCCTCAATACTCAGGTACGTAATTTTGTCGGTTTGCTCACTCTGTATTTGTTTTCTTTTATTCATTTTTCATTGTTCTTTCCTTTCTTTATTTCAACAACAACCAAAAATACACTTCTTTCGATACTGTTTCACCCAATTATTGTATACTTTCATATTATGTTTCTATTTTTATTATTGTCATTTTATGTACATTTATATTTTTCAGTGTATNGCTATGCAGCCGGAAAAGCTTTTTACCAATAAAACAATGAGCAACATAGAAACGCCTTTCAATTTATCATGCTTTGATAATGTGACTAAAACTCCACAATTACCAAGTACAAGTAAGAAGGAGGTGGAAAAACCTAACTTCTGATTTGATGAGGAAAAATATTACGTTAAATGTGACGGCAAAACGGATGACTCGAGACAACAAATTTCTACTGGTGCTAAACACGGACAAAGAAGTAGAAAGACTGGAGGAAGTAGTAAAGGATTCGCGTGTACTAACATGGCGGGACACATATCGACGACGTCCTATACTGACACTAAAAGATGTAGAGACGGGAGTAGAGGGAGACGATTTCATACAGGGGATAGTTGCGCAGAGCTTACCGGGAACAGACAATGTAATAAAAGTCATTTAAAAAATTGGAACCAGGAACAAAGCGCGAGATCATTGTGTGCTAGAAGTAGAAGGAAATACATAAAAAAGGACAATGGAAAAGGGAAGAGTATTCTGGAACTTACTGTCATATCGTGTAGAAGAATATGTGGCTACCGATTTCACCGTCACGTCCATTTGAGCAGATCGTGTACAGAGCAAATGGAGATGTGCGACCATCGCGGGGTCAGATGACATAATGTTTCAGAATGTACGCCACGCTGTGCCAACTGTTTGAGGAGAGGGGATATGGTAGAGCACTCCGTAAGAAGCACAGATTGCGGAGAATATACTACGGTAGTGCGCCAGTTAAAAGAAACAATGGATTATGGCGAGTAAAAAAAGGGGCGACACATTACGGGTATACCAACAAAACATGCAAAGGAATGTAACTGGATCACTAGAACTTTTCATTTTATTGACGCGGAAAAGAATCGACGTAGTCTGTATACAGGAGCCGTACACAATGCGAGGGCAACAATTTCATCTTATTTTAAAGGTACGAAAAATTAATGAACATAAACCATGGACAACCATGTACGTCCTATCGAACAAGGTTTTATCAGAATTCTGTACGGATAATATGCAAGCCGCAATAATACAAAAGGGAGCGATTCAATTACTTTTGATAAATGTGTATTGTAATTACGGAAGGACTATAAGAGATGCAGGTAAGAAAAGGCGCTTATTGTCACGTTGGTTCCACAAGACAAGGTTTCTTTCCGAGAATGCAAGTGACTATTTCAATCAAAATCCCATGTTTCGTTTAAAGAATGGTTCATAACTTTTTTTTTGTAAAATAATTTTTTTGTGTGAAATTACAAACTTGTTGATATTCTATTAGTATTAAGACACGTACCTAACTTTTTATCTTGTCTAGAAGTTTGCTCATATTTTTCAATCCGCCTCCTTCTTACGGCCTTTGATCGGAATTAATGGGATGGTCCCTTGCTTGCTTCCGGAGAGTAAATTAGTTTATTGTCGTCCACGTGATCATACGCAGTTTGTACTGCTTTTTGACAGTAAATTTATTATTATTATTATTATTATTATTAGGAAAGAGAGTCAATTAGATTCAATTATAATAATGGGCGTATCTTCTACCACGCGGCATTGGAAGAAAAAATTCCAAGTACATCTTGGAGAAAAGGAGGAATTCAAGAGTGATTAAACAAGAAAGCGGCGTACGTGAATTGAACTTTTACAAAAAAATGTTTGTCGGATAAAGGAAACCCGGATAAATATCAACAGAATCGAATTGCAAAAGGATAGGAACACTAAGCGATAACAATAACACTTAATCGCTGTCAGTACTATAGAACTAATATTGAGGAAGGTATGTAGCATGTACGAAATGTGGCAAGTAAGAACAATACTTTTAAGACGAAAGAAGTGGAAATGTAGTCAATGATGTTCTTCACATTGTTACAGTAGAAGAGTGCAGGAAAACTGGAAGACACGCTGTGATATTGGAGGATATCTTTACTGAGAACTATGTGAAAAAAATCCTCAACCCTCACTCGCTCTATAAACACCGGGGAATTTTCGTCAGACAATATTGATAACACTATTTCATTGGAGGACCCGCGCACCTCACTATCTTTCATTTCATTTTTTATAAAGAGGCCAGTGTGTTCAGTTTTTCTTCTCTTTGCTCCGGATTGCAGTAAACCTCTTTTGAAATATGAGTATGGTGCCTGTAAGGCACGATGTCGACGTATGTATGTATTCGTTCGGCATTTTTGATGGGGAGACTGCACAAGACCGTCTTAACGGCGCGCTCTACCAGTGGCTTACTAGAACCAAGATGGCAACGCGTGTGAATGAGGACTTCCGAATTTCCTCCTAATGACGGGAATGACAAGGGCGATGTGTGAATGAGTTGAAGGGTGATAGTGATGATGATATACCACGGGGATGGCAAGAATTACATAGAAATGAGGTGAAATGATCATGACAGAATGTTGTGGAGGAATGATAGGCAGGGGAAACGGGAGTACCCGGAGACAATCTGCTACGAACACGTGCTTCGTCCACCACAGCGAATTCTACTTGGATCAGACAGGGTTTGAACCAGCATCAACAGAGGTAGAAGGCGAGTACGCACTATACCACGGGTTGCCCGTACGATGTCGACTTTAATCGCTAACAATGCCAGTGCCACACAGGTGAAAGTGGCCAAAAAACCAGGTTTTATTGTATTATTACTGAACATGATAGTGCAAAAATTGTGTAGACTAAGAAGATAACACGTTTTAAATAGTTTTTTAAAATTTATTATTTATTCTTTGCGTGCCTTATCACATGTAAAATTTAAGCTACAATTATTTTATTATAAAACATTACTTTACAATGTTTCTGTACTTCAAATAAACGTTGAAATTATTAAAATATACTTTTTTCATTACAAAAATAACAAAACACGTCGCTATAGACGTTTTATGTTCATTTAAGACCACATACTGGAAATTTTCGTAAAGATCCAATGTTCCAGTGGTATATGTTTCAGCAAATAATGATGAGTTCCGAAACTTGTTGGGCCAGTTATTCCCTTCACAACTCTATTAAAACAATATTAAATGACATTTAGGAAACAAGTGTTTCACGAGCACTATGCCGGTCTTCAGCGCCGAGAAAGGTTGGTCAGGCACTGAGGGTCAATATAAATAAGTTAGCAGCATGCAGCAGCCTTTACCGTGTCCCGCGGCACATTGTCTGGAGTGGGTGCAGATACGCGTCCCCCACAACAGCAGCAGAGATGTGACAACGTCGCACTTGCGGTCCATTACTATTCCTTCGCCACATGGAATATCAATAAATCACTACTAAATTTCACTAAATTGAAAGATGTGAGAATATGTCAATGTGTCCGTGCAATGCTTAGGTGTAACGCGAGTTGCATTAATTTGAACCGTCAACAGTCGTGGATTTTTAAATCGGAACGACATGACACAACGAGTTCCTAAACTTTGATAGCAACATTGAAGATACTTCAATACGATTGTGATAGTACAGTATATAATAATGCTAGACAGTCTGAGTGATAAGTTTACTTACATGACATTAAATTATCTTGTAGCACCCGGAACAACATCAGGAATAGATAAATAATTTCGGGTTTTCCGTACTTATTTTTGTATACGGCATATAATTCTTAAATATTAACTGTTTCATCATAGGGATGTTTGAAATCGGTACGTATTAAAAAAATAGTAATTGCTATATTTTTCTTATTGCAAGCTCTAATGTCTTGTCAGAATGAAGCTTTATTACGACACTACTCCCAATCGGGAGAAATACATAACACGTTTCGTTACAATTCGTTTCCAAACAATATTTTTGTAATATTTTATTTATTTAACAAAATTTATCATGTAACAAAGAGTTTACATAATATTACGTGTTCACAAATTGTTCTTAAGCATGCATTATGAGTTTATTTTATTTAATGTAAGTAACAGGATTTTTAAAAACCTGTGAATGTGTGTACTGTTGCGATAACTTAATGCTAATGCGTTCCATTACCACATCCACAGCAGAGCATGCAGTCAATCACACCTAACGTGTAACACTAGTCGCTTTCAGTTCACGTGCTTCGGGCAATGGCTATGGGATCCATTAGCAGCCATTGCGACCATAGTGTTTCATCCACTGACCGCAACGCACTGAGGAGTGCGGCTTTGACTTGTTGAGGAGTGGCAGGTGCGACCGATGGTCGGACAAGACGCAATGTTTGCTCTTGTAAGGGCTTAGTGCACAGAACATACTCTCCCTCACATACACCAGATCATCCCTAGATGTGACGGAGGAATACCATCGGAGCTCATTAGGGCCGAGTCTGAGGTTACGCCGTGTTTGAACTAGAGACCACTCCCACAGGTTGGTTCTATTCTCCCATCACTTTGTATTTGTATGCATCGGGATGAACTCTGGATTATATTGTGACGTCTGCATAATGAAACTAATAAAACCATCTTCAGTACACAAGAGGGGAAAATATAGTGATTGCATAAAAAGCTAAAACAAATTATTCTGAATTTAGTTACATAGTATAATGCTCACCAATTTAATAAAGTAAGTACATATCCAAATCACTTTTATAACACTTGTTAACCATTCTTTACTATATTTTCAACTATGAAACGCAAGTACTACTCAAAGATCAGTGGACAATATTTTTTTACGTTTATTTGCTATCAAAAACATGAACTTAACTGACCATGTTAAAAAAAATTATTTTGTATAATTACAAATATAATGCAAATAAAATAGTGGAATTTGCTAGTAATTACCGCATATCCATGTTCGAAACTCTTTAATGTGTTGGCAATCACACACAACAGTTTAATTTCAAACTGAGAGCAGTAAAATTATGAATGCAGGAACAATGAATTTAGAAAAAAGTGAATTCAGGAATACATGTATTTTATAGGAACAACTGACCCACCAATACAATATTGTATTTCATGAACACTCAAAAAGAATGTGTGTACGACAAGAGACAAAATGAATTTTTTCTTAAGGTACTTAAAGGACTGTGACTAAAATAGTAATGTGGTAAATATAATGAAAGCATGAGATTTGGGCCTACGAAGTGCGCGGAATATTTAAATAATAGATCTCCATGAATTTTTAGTTTAAGAAATACAATATAAATCATCTTACTCTATAATTTCAAAAACAATTAAACTAGCTAGATTTTTTAAATATTGAATAAGCGAAATTCACCATAAAATGTTTAGTTTTCTTTATTCATTGACTTTACTCACTTGTTCAGTAATTGAGTAGTAAATTTTTTAAAAATTGCAAAGAATAGTACTTAAAAGTGAAAAATGTAAATAATTATATATATTATTATTCAAAATGTCAAAGATTAACTTGGATTTGGTGGCGAGATATTCATCGGAGTTAGCTAAGCTTCTACAGATAAAAGCATTTCGTTGGAGTGACTAATGCCTTTAGAGATTTTTGGTCACATGTTCGTGAAAAGGCCGCAAAGCGAACAACATTAAAAGAGTATGTCCGTATATGAATTCCTGAATTCCAAAAATAACATTAGGTTATTTGCTGAAAGCATTTACTCAGAACCAATAAAATAAAAACAAAAATCATCAGAGAGAAACCAAAAACCAAATCATGTGATAGAATTCTCTGACAATTTTTAGATAGATGGGATGGATTATGGTTGATCTGTCGTTCAATTAGAGAACTATCCTTTTTACGACCTCTTTTAGTCTCAAAAATATATTTCTCTCTCAATGTTTGCAACTTTGCAAATTTAATAAATCAAAATATAAAAATTAGTGCCATGCTATTAAAGAGCTGAACATTCGTATCAAAACAATAGAGCAACTAGAGCTGGAATCTGAAAAGCTCATGTTAGATATACAACAATCAGTATGGAATAAAAACCTGGTATAAGAAGAAAAACAACTGTATTTAATTATCCCAAAGAAATACGTGATATGGTAAAAGAAAAGAGAAAAGCCATAAAACAATAGCAAAAGTCCAGAATGAGAGAAAATAAAAATAAGCTAAATAATCTGTCCGAACAATTGAAAAGAGAAATTCTGAAAATTAAAACTGAATCAATGACTAACTATTTAAGTGAATTAACTTGTGAGAAAAGCACAGAGTACTCACGTTAGAAAGTTATTAAAAAACTCAATAAACCAATCAAACAAATCCCACCCATGAGAGAAGAAAATGGTTTTTGGGCAAGAGATAATAGACAGAAGGTGGGCGTGTTTGCAAGGCATCTAGAAAATATCTTCCAACCTAACGAAGAACTGGGAATACTGGATCAACCAGAAATAGAACAGGAAGTCCAAGAAATAGGTTTTGTTACCCTAAAAGAAGTAGCTAAAGAAATAAAAGAAAACCTAAATCCTAAGAAAGCTCCAGGATTCGATCTGATCAATTCAGAAATCCTAAACAAACTCCCTAGAAAAGGTATTTCTAAACTTACGCAGCTGATAAATGTCACTTTTAGATTAAAGCATGTCCCTATTCTTTGGAAAACTGCAGAAGTAATCATGATTCACAAACCAGGCAAACCTGTAAACGAAATAAAATCATATAGACCCATATCTCTATTGTCTACAATAACGAAATTATTTGAAAAATTGCTTTTGAGGAGAACCAAGAAAATAATAGAGGAGAAACGACATGTTCCTGACTACCAATTTGGATTCAGAAACAAACATGCTACAGTCGATCAAGTACATCGAGTAACTGATATAATTAAAAAATGACTGGAGAAAAAGAAAATATGTTCCGCCATATTTCTGGATGTGTCCCGAGCTTTCGACAAAGTCAGACTTGAAGGACTTATCATGAAAGTAAGAAAATGTTTACCTGTACAGTATGTGCAGCTATTAAAATCTTATATATCTCAGCGGACCTTCAGAGTTAAGCAGGAAAATGAACTAGCGAGAACAACAAACTAGCGACATTTGCAGGTGATACGGCCGTATTAGCGATAAGAAAGACGATCGAGGAAACACTGCCAATCTCCAGTGCAATAGACCGCATATACGCATGGACTAAATGCTGGCGTATAAAATTATATGAAAGTAAATCTGCCCATGTTAATTTCACGAACAAAAAACTCATTACTATCTAGTATTGAATAACATCACAATTCCAAATAGAAAAACAGTCAAATGCCACGGTCTAAATCTAGACGACAAGCTTAAATGGAAAGAGCATGTCAAAAAGAAAACAAAAGAACTAAAGCAAAAATATAAAAGTATGTATGGTTGGTGGGGAGGAACTCTCATTTGACTATAAAAAAGCAAGGTACTGGTATATCAGCAATTTCTGAAACTAGTCTGGACTTACGGCCTTCAGTTGTGAGGTTATACCAAATAATGTAACGTTAAAAGCATCCAAGTGTTTGATTGATTGATTGATTGAGTATTTATTTAACCTTCTCGGCTATTTTTATAGACATATAAAATACAATAAATATAAGAATTTTATCCTAATACAGTAATAAATTATAAGACTTATATTGATTGTATAATACAGTAATAAAGTAACAAGATTATAACTAAAGAATTACATCTTGCAATTTACGTTGCAAGACTGCATATCAGCGTCCTTCATCATTTCGCTGACGGATGACGCAGTGTCGACGGCGAATGTTGAAACGAAACAAACATCGTGTCGCTGGTAATCGCTATATCGTCGGCATTCCGCGACTTGACAAATTCCTTCAAGAGACGTTTAAACGAAGTCAATGATTGGCATACTTTTATTTCGTTAGGCAATGCGTTATACATTTTGATGCCTTCATGGAACACGCTTTTTTGTGCATTGGTTGTTTTTCTAAACGGAACTACAATATTGCCATTTTGTCTAGTCTGCATTACGTCACATTGTCCTACAATTTGTAACAAATTTTTAAATTTCTGGGCATCAAATCATTTACTATCTTATGAACAAATATGCATTCATTTAAATGCAGTCACTGTCGTATTGTCAAAAATTGTAGTGTGTAGAGCATATCATCTATTTTCGTGTACTTATCACAATGCAGAATTGCTCTCATTGCTCGGTTTTGCATTTTTTTGTAGTGCTTTTAATTCCGTTTCCCCCATATTTATCATAATTGTTGAGCAATATTAAAAGTGTGGAGATATTATCGTCTTATACACGATACACCTAGTGTAAGCCGATATATAGTTCCCAAGTCTGTTTAAAAAACTTATTTTCCCCTACTTTCTGAACCATGTAGTCACAGTGGTCTTTGAATCTTAACTTATCGTCCATTATAGCTCCTAAGTACTTTATTTTTTCTACACGTTCTATTTCAGTTCCATTTAAACATTTTAATGTAATATTTGCTCTCGCTTCTTTTCTATCGCTCCTGATAATCATAAATTTTGTTTTATCCGCGTTAATTTATAATTTGATGTTATTCATCCATTTTTCTATTTTGTTAAATATATCATTCATCTTCTGTTCTATATCTAAAGCACTTTCCCCTTGCACATACAGTAATGTATCATATGCAAATAGTTTGATACTACTTCCCTCTAGACAGAAATTAATTACATCATTGATATACTTTATAAATAACAATGGTCCCAGCACAGATCGTTGTGGTATACCATAGTCCGTAGTTGTCAACCTAGAAAATACATTGTTAAATATAACTTGCTGTTTCCTATTTGTGAGATATAACCTAAACCATTCAAGAACTTTTCCACGTATACCATAGTGGCATAGTTTATTTAATAGTCTTTTCCTATTTACCGTTTCAAAACTTTGTTTCAGATCCATGAATATGACTCCAATCATTTTACCTTCGCTTATGGTTACTTTCCACTAATCGACTACCGATTGAATTGCTGCTTCACACAAGCAGTTTTTACTAAATGCCGATTGATGTTCTGTTATTATACAATTATTTTCCAAGAAAGTCTCTACTTGTCTTTTTACTATTATTTCCAATACTTTTTCATAAACAGAAAGTAAATTAATAAGTCGAAATTTGCTTGCTTTTTGGGGGCTTTGAAACTTTTGGAATAGGCATTACTGTGAATATTTTCCAACCCTCAGGGAAACACGCATCCCCTAACGAATTGTTTATAACATCTAAGAATTCCTGTTTTATTACAGGAAGGGCTATTTTCAAAATATCGCTACTTATTCCTTCATCAGTGCCTTTCTTTTTTTGTAATTCCGTAATAATCTGCTCTAATTGTCCTATATCATTTCAAAGTTTTCTATGGATCCCTTATTCTCTATAATAAAAATGCTCGTTTTCTATTGCCACTATTCGTATCACCATGTATAGACTTCATTATATCCTCAATGCTTCTTATGTAATAAAGGATAAATGCGTCCGTCAAATTGCTAAATTCGTTCGGGTCTACAATTTCAAAATCTAGTTTATTAATTTCCAATTCCTTATTTTGTTCTCCTTGAATTATTTGTTTTACAGTTTTCCTCATTGCTTTCTGAATCCCCTTATTGACATCTATCTGATTTTCATAGAATTCCATTTTTTGTTTTCTTTACTAGTTTAACTACTGTATTTCTTTCATGTTTAAATTGCATCCAATCTATATCTGAACGAGTTTCTCTAGCTTTCGTAAATGCCTCATCCCTCCTATTTGCTGCCACTCTCATTTCATCTGAAAACCGTTTTTTACCATCCCATACTTTTGGAATTTTTAATTTTCTTATCGGAGCATTTATATTTAGGGCATTTACTACACACTGAACCAATTTATCTTCCCTTGTCTTAGTACTCTCAAGATTAGACTCTAAATTAGTCTTTACTGACTTAACAAAATTATCAACATTGAACATTTTATAATCCCTAGCAAGCAACTCCCTAAAGTGCGTCACTCTACTACTCAAATTCAGTTCAACTTTTATCCAAGCATGGTCCGTTATTTTAGGTTGATGGACCACTTCAACATCTATTTTACTATTTGAAAATACTAAGTCTATAATTGTCTGGCTATCCCTGGTTACTCTTGTTGCATTGTTCACATATTGTTTCATTCCTAAGCTCTGCATTTGAGTTTGTAGTTTCTTTGAATAAGATAATTAATTTTACAATCTATATTGAAGTCTCTGTAACTATACATTCATTGTGAGACATACATTCTTCCACAACCTCCTCCAAAAACTGAATAAATTCACCATCAGATGCACTTGGTGAGTGGTATGTCGCTACTATCACACCATTATAACCGTTTTTATTAACTTCCACTCCTATTATCCAACAGTTTGCAGGTACCTTCTTTATCATTAACACTTCACTTCTTATGTCCTTCCTCACATATATCAATACACCTCCTGTATATCTATTCTCCCCGTCACATCTAACTACACTATAGCCACTTACGTTTGCTTCACTATCTTCGATTTCTGCAGTTAATCTTGTCTCTGACAATACAAGCACAGCTGAATTAATTTTTTTGATGATCATATTTTCTATTTCATCTTTGTGCGGTATAAGGTTTTTCGCGTTAGTATGCATAATGACCTCTTTCTCCATCTGTTGTTGCCATATTATTTTTTCCTTTTTATCCTCCCAACTTGCCCTTTTCTTCTCCTCATTTAGGAATCTCTTGTATGTCGGACATTCTACATTCATGGCTTCGTGTTTGTCATTTATATTCAAATTAAATTTTTCGCTTACAATTAATACATGGTTTTTTTATCTTCTTAACAGTCTGCCGTTTCATGGTTTCCTTCCCATTTGTAGCATGCTACATTCCTCTTACAGTTTCATGATACATTCCTCTTAGAGTTTATTGCCATAAGAAAGAAACCCCAACATTTAAAACATCTTTTAACACTGACGTAATTGTACATTTTACATTTTCCCCAGCCAACATTAATTTTCTCTAGTTTCAGCATAAACTCTTGTGTAAGATCATCGACTTCTATAATTATAGATCCGTCATTCTTCGTTGATTTCCTCATGTTTTTAGCATCATTTCGTCCGTCTTTTACAATTCTTTTTACGATTCGAATGCGACAATATTTATTTATTTCTTCCATTCTATTTTGTTTCTTTATTGTAGATACCAGATCCGCATCTCTGCTTTTATTTCTTCTTCATCAATATCTATTATCTTCAATTTTGGTGTAACCTGCTTAGGTTCCATTACTTGGAAATCATCCCCAAGTTTTTCTTGTACTTCATCTTTTAGTTTTTGTATCTCTTCTCCCGTTTCACATCCCAAGATAACGGCACCATTACCACCTTTTTTACTTTTGTGATCCCCACATCCATATTTGTAATATCAACTTTTACTTTCACTATCATTTTAGTTTTTTCACTTTCTTGAACCACTTTTGGTTTCACAACAATTATATTTTCCTTCATTTTCAATTTAACGACTTCCGAAAAAAGTTTCGTTTTTTCCTTTGGTTCTTCTGCCCCTTTTAGTATACTGTTCTTCAATTCCGCTATTTCGTGTTTAATGTCTCCGAATTCTTCCTGTATCACTTCCTTAATAATTCTTCTAACGTTCTTTCAACATGTTTCCTCATTATTCTTTTCTTTTATCGTACTTACTATTTTTGCTTCCATGTTCGATGGTACATTTCCATATGGTTGCCGCCTATCACTGGCACTACCTTCACTAAAGACCTCTCCTGCAGATCCTTTTCTCATTTCTTGTTTTCCTGTTGCTTTCTTCATTTCAGCTTCTTTTGCGACAGTGAAAGAAGCAAAAGGGCCACTACACGTCACTAGATCACCACCATGTTCCAGAACCGAGTGCTGAGGAACATTGTCAATGCTCCTTGGTACATTCGCAATGCTGATCTTCATCGAGAGCTCCAGATGAGAACAGCGAAGGAAGAAGTTGCCATGAAGCACGAAGAAAGACTTCATAAATATAGTAACATCGAAGTGTTACTGTTGTGAACATACGAAGTGAACTGTTAGACAATCAAGATATAGTGCGACGGCTCAAAAGGACTAAACCCTTTGAGCTTAAGTGTAATCAGTGTAAAAGAAAAGAGAAGTGCTGTATAGCCACAACGACGATGTGAGCAAGACATTTTATATGCTAGGATTGACCGCTGGGAAAATCCAGACTTATGTAAAATACGTAGAAATTTAAGTTAAATTAAAAATGTTGATTAATCTTAAGAGTAGGTGCATTTATTTTATATTATAAGTAATGTTATTAAAATGTAAACCATATTAACGTGCCGCTTAAAAAGCTGGATTCTCCAAACACAGACTTTGTGGCGTGAACAGAGAAAAAATGGAAGAAAAAAAATATTATCATTGTTGTTATTATACAAAATTGCATCCTTCAATCTGAAAAAGCAATCTAACTAGAAAAATATATTATGACGAAATATTCATAATTCAAACTATTAATAAATTAAAAGAAATACACATATGTCCCAGGACAAAAAGTATCTCCCGCGGTGCTGTGGTTTGAAAAGTAGTCACCATGGCATGGCTTTAATTTCTTGCAATATCAACGCTCGAGTATCTTGTAATTCTCTTACTCTCCCTCTGTTCGAAATGCAACAAAACAATTACCCACCAACACCATTAGTAGTAGCAAGCATGAGACTACTGGCAGCTATTTCCCTTCGTTTCCATTTGACGATCACAGGAGACCCACATTAAACCGCCTATGGTGACGTCGAAGGGCTTTTTCTCCAACATGAAAGCAGGCAATTTCTTACGTCGACAGCACGTGAATTATGACGCTCTGTGACCGCTGCAATAGTTTCCTTCCTGTTTCTACACTGAATGCAAGAACCACGGTACGTGGAGTATAACTTTGTCATGTTTCTATATGCAGTGCCAGAGACAATGTGAAAGCACACGAGATAGTACCAAAGAAAATTATCTCTACAATATTGGATGGAGATCTATAATTAAGATTCGTGTACACAAAAGTAGTGGTAACTTAAAAGCATCAATAAAAATAAAGTTAATGGCAGGATTAGGATGAGTCAAAGCGGAAACCTTAAATTAAGTACTATTGTATTTTTTTACTTTCAGGTGGATTTCAGAAGATATAAACTTTTTTTACTTTATTATTTATATTATTACATGTTTAAATATGTGATTACCGATTTATTGTATCACACTATAACATCCAATCCTTCCAAAACTCTTGACTGGACTATAAATCTCCATAGATTATTTAATAAGAGAAACAACTGAACCCTATGCCTTGGAACATAACAGTGTAAAAATTCCAGGTATTAACTCTACCTAATAAAAGAGTAAACAGTCCAATCATTCAAAACACAAAATTAAACAGTCAAGTAATTAGTAGTTCTACTCTGAATTTCAAGATTACAAGAAAAGAGCTTGATTTAATAAACCTATTTCTTCTTCCTAATAACATTTCATTTGAAGAAATAATATATTTTTAGAAAATTTATGTAAAAATTTTTAAGACTTAAAATTAATCATTGTCATTTCACATACGTTAAGATAAAATGACAAAGTTATATCTGTTCCCATGAGAACTCCAAAACTCAGACATTAAACATATCGCAGAACCTGTTCAATTTCAAAACCACATCTTTTTTCATTTTCTGTCGTAGGACATATGTAAAAGGAATAATATTTTTGTTGGTGTTTTTATTTAAACAAAACCCTTTTCTTTTCAATTGCACAGTATCGTTACTTATAAATATAAACTTTTATTTTAATGAAGTCTAGAAATATTTTCTCAGAATATACAACTGAACCGAAAGAAACATTTTCAAAAAAGTTAAGGTAAATTCGGCAAAGCAATGAATCTTCTAATGTTATCTTTAAAACTCAAATAAAGTCCTAAGCTATAAAATAAGTGTGAAACGATCTCGTCACTGCAGTTAAATCTTTGATAAACGTATCGTACTTGAATGAGATAAATATTACAAGCATATTAATATTTAAAATAAAATAAATGGCAAACATTTGATTAGAAAAATACACTTATTCTTATACAAAACAGTTGTGGGTGAATTTTTTGTGGGGTTTTAGGGCTCGTCAAGAAGGGTGAATTTGTAAAATATGACGTATAAACAGTAATTCTATTTAAACCGATATAAAGAAGTTTGATTAATCTTTTCTTACGTTAAAAAGAGCGTATGTGATATCCCTGTGTTACTATTATCTCTCCCGTTGGAGTATGATCCAATCATCAAGCATGTTTGAGATTATTTTGACATAAACATTTTTTCTTTTGTGAATTAAATACTTTATTTTTTATAAAATATATATGAAACACAAATAAGAAAATAAAATTTGCAATACATTTGATAAAAAATCAGAAGTATTGTGTAAATTAAAAACATTTCTTATTCATAATTTAGATTAAAAAACTAAATATAAACTATGTTTAAATAATCCAGAATTCTTAAGAAAATATTGTTTAAGAAAAAAACAATCGAAAGTCCATGAGATCAAATTTTTCACTGGGTTCTAACACATATTGATCGTATTATTAAAGTAGTTTTGCATCAAATGCTTCCTCAAATACCATGTAATATCACACGCAGAACTCGACTCCAACAACCTCAAGAATTTCGCAGCATAATATCTCCGCTCAAATGCACTTTCAATCTGGAGGGTTCACAGAGAATCCTCCGCAGCAATTTGGCGCCTAAATCTTGGCTGCCACCGCCGCTCAATCCCGCATTTGTTCGTTGTAATTACGATCCTCAGATATTCGAACTCAATTGGGTCGACGGACGTCTTCTCCCATTGCCATGATCACGTGACCTACGACGATTGGGCGAATTCAATTCAGCGGAAGGCATTGCACGGATTTGAAATTATTTATCTATTACGTGAAAAGTACGGTTCTCTAACTGAAAACAGTACGTTATATTTAATTTACACTACAACACAAATATGGTTATAAAAGGCGTCTTTTAATCTGCATATAATTCAGGCTACCTTTTATGTAATTTATCAAACAAAAAATGAAAAAAGGGAGTATGTAAAACGGGGGATCGATTGTGGGAGGAAAATCCGTTTAGTCGGTATTATTCCTGTATTTGCTGAGGGAGGAACCAGAAAACAGTAAATACTTATAAGCTAGTTGGTAAAAGGTATTATATCAGGGTTGTAAAGTGAATGTCCGAAGCAGAGAATCTAAACACAGTAGGTAAATAAGTCTTATCATTAAATAATCGCGCTCCCTTTTCCTCATTGAAGAACATTATGTTGGACATTATTAAGATAAAAGCATTATTTTCGTGCTTTAATTTCTTTCATATTGTTCTGCATTATGGGAAATTGAAATATTATATGAATTATGCGAATGAGCGTTATCATGCTTTATATTCAATTATTTCTCATTGCGACATCTTCACTTAAAGGAATAGCGATTTTAAAATTAGTTTCCTTAAACTATTCATAAAATTAGTTACTATTAAAATATTAAGAAATTGACCAGGATAAATATTTTTATAAATATGTTTATAGTTTAAAGAAAGATATTACTGTAGACTAGTGTATTTTTATTATAAGTGCAACTTTAGCTTTTTATCAGACCGTGGGCATTGATTTTGACAAAACAACGAATTCAAGTAAACATAATCCTTGAATAGAGTCCATTTCAAAAATTGTTTAAACACTCTCAGGAGAGTTTTATGACGTCAATTTAAAGTACTCCTCATCTTTGAAAACGTTCTCATATTAATATTTTGAGATCTTTTTTTCTTGTTTGTACTTCAATCACCTATACAAAGTGAACTATATGGAATGCCTGTGGCATAGAAATCGGAAAAGTAATTGGTAAAATTATTTGAAATTTCAAAGGACACGTCTAAAGGGTTATTGCAAATAAAAGTCAAAGTATGTTTAATATTGATGAATTGCAAGAGCAGAAAAACAAATAAAATTGACTGCCAATTAATATATGAGAATCTGCTCTCGCGTGACGGTTGACTATGAAGCTTTCTAATGTGTACGCCAGAGTTCAATTGCGTACGTGTGGTGGACAATCAACGTGACGTGTGATCTAAGTAACCAAGTCATAGAAGGAAAATTATACAATGGATGTGAAGAACATTTTTTTCAAGTACATTACCTAAAAGAAATCTCATTCGACTTTTAACATTTATTCCACTTTTTACAATACAATTTTTTTGAGAAATATAGAATTTATCTCTAAGGCAAAGCCTGTTTGGAGATATTTTTATACTTTCTAGAAATAATAAAAAATAGCAGCAACATACAGAACATTACTGTTTTGTTTAACAAAAATATAAATTCTTGCCCTTAAATGAATTCTCATGTTCTAATATACAATTTTAAAAATAATTGCTCATTAATATAATTTCTCAGTTTCTGAGTCTGTCAGATCTGACAAAACTATTTTAATTGGACTAACTCAATTTAAATAGTCTTTGAAAATAAAACAAAGAAGAATACACAGCATACTGTATACACACATTTCTATATTCACACTCATACATATTCATATAGTGTATACACATGTTATTCCCATACCTAAAGATATTAATACTTAAAAATAATTATCAATATTAAGTTATAAATTGAAATGAAAACCAAATAATTCAGGGGTCCTTGTGCTTTAGAGTTAACTATGTGCCTTTTATTAAGCATTTTGTGTAAAGTGTATTTTCCTTCTGTCAGGATATGAAAATAATTCATTTTGTAGTTGCATATTAGCATGCTGAAATATATGTTTATTTTTGTAGGTTTTCTAGTAGTTTAACAATGTAAATAAATATTTTTTTCTTTTTTGTTGTTGTTTTATTTCTGAATTGTTTTAAAATTTTGAATGTACAGTATTAATTGTTTTAAGTTACTTTTGAGAAATCAAATGCTAAGTCATAAAATGAAAGTGAAGTTGAGAAAGAAAATTCGAAATGAAGATACAAAAGGACATTTCAGGAAGTAAAGGAGGAAGGGTAGAGAATGTGCTCAAAGTTAAATTAACAGTTACGAGGTACCTCAAGTTATGATCCTACAACAAGATTTAAAAAGACAATTTTTCAAAGAATAGGATATAAATTTTTGAGTCATAAAATCCTTTAGTGTATGGAAGAATACGCGTGGATGTTTGCAACATTATTGTTTTAACGAAACTGCTTTCTTTATTTAATATGTTCTTGCTTCTATTAGAGTTCTGATTCCTCTTCGGTGAAAGACCTTGGTGCACTGTAATGTGTAGTCTGTGAGTTCTTGGTAGAAGCTTTTTAATGATTTATTGGCTCTTACAAGGTCATATAACCGCTCTTCTTGTGTCGTACCTACCTTCGTAGACGAAGTGGAAATCAGATCCGTACGATAGAAGGTGGGTTCTTTCCAAACGTTCACGAATAATGGAAATAATCCCTCCAGGCGGATTTATCGTCTGATGGTGGCGCACAGCGGAAGGCAAATGGTGTGAGGCGGGACGATGTGGTGCGCTTGATGGAACCAGAAAGGGGTGGCAGAAGGGAAATAGAGAGGAGGAACCACGCAAGGTTTCGACTCATACCTCCTCCTCCTCCCTAAAATAACTTCACTCGCCTGCCTTTGCCTCAGTCAACTGCCTCTGTCGGAAGTTTATGCGGCTTCAGCGAGTTACAAAAATAAATGCACGAATAGCTCCTTTCTCGACAAAATCAAGGCTTTACTTCTCATTCAAAGAGTGGATTGTTCTCTTTTCGATATGTTCATAGTTTTTTGTCAAGTAAAGTTTTTTATGTTCTTCTTGAATTGCTGTAATAAATTTCGCTTTGAATGTTGAGTATATTTACAAGATTTTTAAATTATACTACAATGAATTTTTAAGTCTGATCTTTTAAATTTAAACTAATGTTTTCATGTCACAATGCTTTTAAAGAAAAACATCAATTATGAAATACTGTTTAATAAAAGTAAAAGAATGCATCATAAAATCAATTGTTTCACCCTTGTCACATCTCTGATTTCAAGATGTGAATTAATTTGAACGTGTGACCTACGTTCTGCTTACAGTCACATAATAGTCATTATGTCTATTGTTAAAATATATTTTAATTCATTTTTCAATTATTGTGTATTTTTATCCATTAAGAACATAAAAGATAACGTAATTTTTAAAAAAGCAGAATTTTGGAAAAAGCAAAATGTTCCAAAACTCGCGCAAAGTTTTGGAACATATTTTTAAAAAATTCCAATGAGTATTGAAGGTTTTGCGTTATCACTCGAAAATTATCAATATAATTAGAAAGCATAATCGTATTATTTTTTACCCAATTGGTATTGTCTATCTTGAAACATTTTGAAGTATTACATTAGGATTCGTAGTCGAAAAATGATGATTAAATGAACCCAGTCCTTGGTGACACATTCCTGTTTTTACTCCATTCTCTGTCATGGTTCTCCCCCAACCCTTCGTTCGTCGCTTTAAAGGGAGATTGTGTTTCATGTCCAACCGCATCGTTTGCCTCAGCTAAATGCTACGAGATGGCTTCAATCAGAATAGAAGGATAACACAACGATGCAATTGGAAGCAGATGCACGATGGTTCATGAACATGTACAATTACTCTATACACTCGAATAAAGGATTCTCTAGCCACATCACTGAATATCCCAATCGATAACTAAACGTAGGATTAAAGAGTCGAACATGCAAGTTTTTATTTTCCATTCGGTAAATGAATTAATTTATTAAAGTTCCATGCTAGTCCAGAACTTTTTCGATCAGACTACTGATGCGGAAAAATGTGCCTTGTTGGTTGGAAATCAAAAGTGGTTTTTGGCATTAAGTGTTCGGATAGTCCAATTGTACTGCATAAAGAAACGCTTTATGCAAATCGATTGGGAAAGCAGTTCCACAGATACGAAGGTGTTAAGTAGTAAAAATGTATGGAAATTTGCCGCAGCAATTGTATCGGGGAATTATGACAAAGCAATTAGCTTATACATAGTATTAGATAAGAATAAATAACATGCTAAACAGTGTTTTTAACCGCCGAAATGTGGGTAATAGGACAAAATATTATATTGCCATTCACTTAAAACAAAACTAACATAATCGGACAGGAGGTTACGTCATCATGACTTGGATCATCCATTTTTTATTTTAGGTTTTTATAAAGACATTTAAAATAAACCATCTACTTCAAACCACAATATTATGTTAAACTGGTTCATATGGAGACGTATTCCTTTACTTCAATCGAGGGATCTTAAGGTACATGGATAATAACGTTTGCTCACGGTCTCAACATGCAGTCGCGATGGATGTGCAGCTGCCACACTGCAAGATTGGCATCCAATTCCATTCCAGAATGTCTCTGCTAGGCTGCAGATAATTCTATGTCACTTTTTTTCTCAATGAGAACTCTCAATAATATCTGGATATTTTCCCTTGAATGTGGTTCATTAATTTTATTATTATATTTGTGATAACCAATACATAATTTCTATTCTTTTATGGGCATATAAGTTCATTATCATCACAAACCTAGCGTTGTCTTTCGATTCGTTTTACTATTAATTTTACATTATGATATTATGAAATATTTTAAACCTAAAATTGAACAAATTATTAAATATAGTCCCCTGCATGCTCAGGGGTAATAATTTATTTGTTCAACTGATGTTAATAGGTATTTCGCGAAATGTTGAATAATCACATTCTTTGGTGTTATCACCATTTACATTACGACACTACATTATACGTTGACATTTGTGAGCCTCAGAAAGGAGACAATCGAGACCTTTCAAAATTAAATTTTCAATATACATTTTAAAATGTCACACTTTTTCTCCTATTTCCACCCAAATTTTGTTTAAAATTAATCAGCGCTCTTTAACGCAGAAAAGTCAGCGTCAAAATTTATTTATTTATTTATTTAATGCCTTTTGACGAGGTTCAGACCGTGAGGCCTGCTCTTCCACCGAACCGAACTTTGCCGGGGAACTTACGGTACCGAACCGACATTTGTCTGTAGTAGGTGAGGGAAACCCCAGCTGAAAACCTCACCTGTTCGGCCGAGAAGGGTATGAACCCACGCTCTACCGCTCAGCGGGATCGTGGAAGCGAAGACGTTACAACAAACAACCGCTGTCGGTCTCTAGTCACAATGACACAAAAGAGATACCAATATTTTTATTGTCATGTAAAAACAACTTTTGTTTATTAGAAACCTTCTACAGTAGTCATCTCAAATGCTTTCATCAATGACAAATTTGCCTTAGATATTGATGCATATAGTTGCATTATTTCATTGTCAAATACATTTTATCATAATTTATGACTGCGGGTCTCAGAGTAAAAGTAACATGACTTCCATGTCTTTAGTGATTTATTTACATCTACCATAACTAATTAATATGAGGGGGAAAGATAAATTACGATCTAAAAAAGTAATATTGCTCTCACTTACGTAAAAGAAATATGGTTTGCTTAACGTTTAAGAAATATCATTTGGGTCTAAAGACTCATTTTCTTTCTTCTTGACTCTGTAAGTGTACTTTTGCGTATTATTATATATTTAATTTTTATGCAATGAACCAAAAACGTTCTACTGAAATGCATCGTACTGTTAGCTAAAAAGGACAAAGAATATTTTGCTGAATAGATCATTACAATAAGCTTTGCAAATTTACAATAATCTGAAAGCTGATATATCAAAGCGAAGTGTTCAGAAATGCCACATTCCGAAAAGTACTTTGTTGAAATATCTCAAAAGCGTTGTCATAATTGTTAATTGAAATGTTAATGATAAAACATTTTCTTTTTTGTAAATTCTGTAACATAAATAAAAAATAATAAAAGTATTAAAATGTCTATCAATATATAATGTAAAAGTCTATCGAAAGTAAATAAATATTTCAGAAAAAAGTGAGATATAAAAAAACAGGCATTTATAAAAAGAACTACCCAGTGAGGCATCACACTTGAATGTCGATCCAATTTCGTCTTAGATTAATTGCAAGTTCCAATCATACGGCATTCTGCATTTGAATCTACACATCATGTGCACCTGCGTAAATGGTGTCGATTTACATATCCCGTTAAACTAATAGACCAATTTCAATGCGTGGCCATCGTTCTTGTATTGGCATAAGAGTATTGGATCATCTTTGGAAGTAAGTCAGAGAACATGTGTTTCACTTCATTACTCTCTTCAATAACAAAGCAAGCAGTTGAATCGGAAGTGATTTCTTAGAGACAAAGGAGGTGTTTAAATAAATTAGAATGAAAGCAATTCTCTTAACTAAATCATGCAATATGTACCAAAAAATTATTGTTCAAAATGGTGATTCACGTTTAATAACACAATATGAAATGTGCTAAAAACCAATATCGAAAGTATTATCTGAGTATTTGTGAATGTCAAATAAAATTGATCAATGACAAATAGGCGTTAACTTCAGTTTTATGAAAATCAAACAATCAAAGATTGCCTCAGTTCCTTTCACACAAATTTAAGACTTTTGAGACAAAACAAAATTAAACTGAGGAATTTTTAAATTAATTTGAATAGAATGTTGAAGCAATTAAGAAATAATTCATCACAAGTGACACAGAAGTAAAGAAAGGGAACTCTACGACGTACTACTATGTTCTAATTTATCCGGCTACCGCATAGATGGGCACGAGTCTCATGAGTGGAAATATGAGTTAAGTTCTAACCTAAGTACGCAACCCACATTATTGCTATATCCTAAGAACGTTGAAGAAAATAAATAACCACTGCAGTCGATAAATAAATTTAGATTAAAGAAAATGATGGCAAGGCAGCGTATCAAGACATATCGATCGCTGAACAATCGAATGGAAACATCGAAATCAGAAATTGGATGAAGGGTCGCTTTGCAGGAAGAAGACACAAAGTAAATTGAATTTGAGAGGGAGTTGTGCTATATGAGACGATTTATTCCCAAGTGTTAAAAATAGATTAACTTCACATTCCCATTTTGAGAGTTTGATTTTATATGCAAATTTTCATCCTCCCAATCTATGTCGCCGGATAGAGTGATCACCTTGCTCAAGTATTGATTATTAATAATAAACTAAAACAACTTAAAATCCTTTACAAATTTACAAGAGAGTTTAATGACATAAATAAATCCATATTTATAAATAATTTGCGTGAAGAAACATGGAAAGATGTTTACGATTGCCAAAACACCGACGACAAATTCAATGTATTTATCTCAATATTCCTAAAACATTACAACTCTAGTTTTCCCATAAAACGCAAGTTAATTAACACAAAGAAATACAAAAGATGGATCACGTAAGGGATAAGGATTTCTTCAAAAAACAAACGCCGTTTATATAATCTTTCAAAACGCTATAACCCACCACCCGAATACCACAATTATTTTCGTAAATATAAGACTATTCTTCGAAAAGTAGTCTATGCAGCTAAAGTTATGGAAAACGACAGGCATACACTAAAATTGAACAACCAGATGAAAGCCATGTGGAATATTGTTACCAATTACACGTCAACTTCTGAAAATCGCGAAGAAAATGTTTCTTTACTAAACGATGGTAAAATCGTAACAAATCCTCAGGACATCGCAAGTTTGTTTAATTNAATCAATGTCCTCCAATTATATCCACCCACGTACCCAATTCTATGTGCACTTCCGAAACTAACGCCAGTAAAGTCATGAGAATCATCAGCTCATTAAAAAACGAATTTTCAACAGGCGTAGATGATATACCTGAGTTTATTGTTAAATTTTCGTCCCATGCTATATTAAATCCACTCATAAATATTTTTAATAGTTCTTTATCGGAAGGGGTGTTTCCTAAAATATTTAAGAGAGCTAAAGTGAAACCTTTACACAAGAAATTGAATAAAAAATCAAAATAAATTCAAAATACAAATATTAATAATAATAAAATTATTGTATAATGTGATATATTTCTTAGATCAATAGGATGCAAAATATTTATCATCAAAATACATGGTATCATAAAAACCAAAGTATCGTATCCAAGTAAAGATTGCGTAAACTATCTCCCAAATTGAACTCTTTGGAATTATCTTATTTGCAGATTCAAATAAGGCGCCTCCAAATAAAGCAAAATGCTTCTATGCATATTTTCAACATTTTGAATATTAAGAAACCCGAAGTAGAGCGCGGTGTGTAAGTGGAGTCGGCATCAGATGTCCAGAAATAGACTTCTATACCCAAAGTATTCAAAGTCATATTTCAAGTTTGGTTTCAATACATCAATTCGTTCGTAACGTACCGGGAGAACCAAATTCTTAATATACATACATTCATACATACACATATACTACAGAATTAATAAAACTACATAATTATTGTACACAACCGTGCCAAAGTTGAGTACACATAAAACTAAATTAATATGAGTCATAAGACATAACACAATCACGAAAGAAAATGGTTTTTGAAATAGTTAAAAATTATTTTAAAAGTACTACAGCAATGGCGTGATAAAGTACAAGACGGATTTCACTTTTATTAAAAAACATAATTTCTTTTACAGTGTAGAAGCACTGGTGCAGGAGGTAGCTTTTAACCGCGGATTTGAAGGGATTCAATTTCATAATATCTTTTATATACCTGGGCAGGGAATTATATAGAACGATTCCCGAATGATAAGGTCCTTTTTGGCAAAGAGTGGTTGACACTCTAGGGCGATAAATATTTTTCCTATTGCGAGTATTGTGTTCGTGAACGAGACTGTTTCGTATAAAGCAAGGGTGTTGCTACAGTAATTCAGTCTTAACAAACACGACCGTTTGAAAAATATAAATGCAGGGAAGTTTTAAGATATTTAATTCCTTAAATAAAGGTTTACAAGAGTTTCGGGGGTGAGATTTACAAATTATCCGAACTATCCTCTTCTGAATTCTGAAAGTTTGAATGCTCTGACCGGAATTACCCCAGAAAGTAATGCCGTACCGTAAATGAGAGTAAACGTTTGCAAAATATACGCAACGGGAAATACGTGGACTAACTGCGTTAACTAAGTTTCGGAATGAGTAACAAAATTTGCTTAATTGGGAATTAAGATTGTCAACGTGACATTTCCATTTGAGGTTGTCTTGAATATTGAGACCTAAGAATTTTGTATTAGTAACAGTTTTTAATTGTGTTCCGTTTAAAGAAAGAGAAACTTGGGGTAAAGATTTTGTATTACTATTGTGAAATGACATAGACACTGTTTTGTCAGTGTTTACAATGAGACGATTTGCATGGAACCAAGTCGAAAGGTTAGACAAAACTTTTTGAGCATTGGCGTGTTTACATAGTAAATTAGTGTCATCAGCAAAAAGAACCATTTTGCAATCTGATGTGGATGATGACATGTCGTTCACATACAATAAAAAGAGTATAGGGCCGAGAATTGATCCTTGGGGTACTCCGCAAGTAAGTGGCTTTGTTTCTGAAAGACAACGCTCAAGTATTTTATTTTTAGTATAGGATATTTCTACTTGTTGATATCTATCTTTTAAATAAGAAGTTAGCCATTGATGTGGAAGTCCACGAATGCCTAAAGAATGCAATTTGGTAAGGAGAATTCCGTGATCGATGACATCGAATGCTTTGGATAAGTCAAGAAAAACACCCTGAGGATTTTCTCCACTGTCTAGAGATGTGGTAACATCGTTTAAGAAGGAAAATATGGCGCTTGTAGTGGAAAAGGATTTCCTAAAACCGTGTTGATCGTCAGAGAGAATGTTATATTTTGATAAAAAATCTAGAAGACGCTTATAGAACAATTTTTCTAGGATTTTTGAGAAAGTGGGTAGTAGAGATATTGGTCGGTAATTTCCAATATTAAGTTTGTTACCTTTCTTGTGTAAACTTTAGCTCTCTTAAATATTTTAGGAAACACCCCTTCCGATAAAAAATATTAAAAATATTTATGAGTGGATTTAATATAGCATGGGACGAAAATTTAACAATAAACTCAGGTATATCATCTACGCCTGTTGAAAATTCGTTTTTTAATGAGCTGATGATTCTCATGACTTTACTGGCGTTAGTTTCGGAAGTGCACATAGAATTGGGTACGTGGGTGGATATAATTGGAGGACATTGATTTGGATGTATTTAGTTCGTTATTTTACCAACTTCTGAGAAGTGAGAATTAAACAAATTTGCGATGTCCTGAGGATTTGTTACGATTTTGCCATCGTTTAGTAAAGAAACATTTTCTTCGCGATTTTCAGAAGTTGACGTGTAATTTTTAACAATATTCCACATGGCTTTTGTCCGGTTGTTGGATTTTAGTACTTGCCTGTCGTTTTCCACAACTTTAGTTGAATAGACTATTGTTCAGACATTTTAATGGCATTTTGACGGTGCACGAGTGACGCCTTAACCAGGCCGTGGGATCTGTGCTGGGGCGGTGATTCCCGCCTGAATCGGCCAACCGTCGCGGCGTCTCGCCTTGCAAATTGGCGCCGGCTCGTTCTCGCCGTGCGAGTCTTCGCACGGTGAGTCTAACCAGTGCTTACCTGTCGCGAGGACGGGCAGACGGCAATCACTCTCTCGCCCTCTGCTGAACGGGACACATCACATTCACTCTCCGGCTGCTAGCTGGCACACTCTATCGTCTGCTGCGAGCCAAACAACATCACTCTCTCGTCGGCATCGAGTCAACTCGCCCGCCGCTCGCCAGCGGTGGGACGCTCTCTCTTGTACGCAGCTGAGCGGACCACACATCACTCTTTTGACTGACGCTGAGCGAACAGCACTCGCTCGCCGGCTGCTTGCTGGTACACTCTCTCGCCCGCTGCGCCATGGAGAAAAACGAACACGCTCGCCTGCCGCTAGCCAGAGCACACTCTCTCGCTCTGCATCGTGTGAGCAACATCACTTGCTCACACGTAATCATCGTCTGGCTCCATGCTAGTACTCTCTCGCCAGCTGCTCAGCAGAGAACACCGACATTCTCACGCGAGGAGTCAACCCGGCCATCTACCCCCTTCATCACACCACTGCAATTGTGGTTCGGCGACTAGCCGATATTGTCGCAAGTTCAATCCCTCGCTTCTATTCTACTGAAGGCACTTACGACTACGAGATCATCGCTCGACAAACGTTGGATCTGGTAACAAGACACCGATCCACGTCTACTCTACAATCAACTCAACTGCTTTCCAAGATCAACTTATATCAAGTCATCAGCACGCTCTCTGGGAAAGCCAGTATATTATTATTGTTTCTCAATAATTTTATGGCACGTCATTAAACCATTTGTTCTTGTTACTAATCAGTACTCATATTGCTCCTTATACGTTTTTCATAATTTACTCTTCATTCTATCATTTCGTGTGTAGGTAAAATCAAAATTTGCCTACACTACTACTTTTCGAAGTTTACTCTTATATTTACGAAAATAATCATGGAATTCGTGTGGTCGGTTATAGGGTTTTGAAAGATAATATAAACGGCGTATGTTTTTTGAAGAAATTCTTATTCCTTGGGTGATTCATCTGTTGCATTCTTTGTGTTAATTAACTTTGCGTTTTATGGGAAAGCTAGAGTTGTAATGTTTCAAAAATATTGAGATGAATACACTGAATTTGTCGTCGGTACTTTGGCAACTGTAAACATCTTTCCATGTTTCTTCACGCAAATAATTTATAAATATGAAGAGAATTGTGTCATTTAACTCTCTTGAAAACTTGTAAAGGATTTTAAGTGGTTTTAGTTTATTCTTAATAGTCAATACTTGAGCAAGGTGATCGCTGTATCCGGTGATAAACACTTCAGAACAATACGAACTTCCATTGTTGACGATTAAGAAACCGAAAGTGTAGCGCGGTGTGTAAATGAAGTCGGAATAAGCTGTCCATAAATAAGTTTCTATATTTAACGTATTCTAAGGCAAATCTAAATTTTTGTTTCCATACATCAATTTGTTCGTAAATGACCGGGGAAACTAAATTCTTAACACACACACATTATATATATATATATATATATATATATATATATATATATATATATATATATATATAGTGACTTTATTATTATTTAATAACAATTTTTAATTGTTGTAAAAAAAAT
>NNCF01128280.1:250353-261235 GCA_002313205.1 Laupala kohalensis
TATATATATATATATATATATATATATATATATATATATATATATATATATATATATATATATATATATATATATATATACATACACTACATTGGACATGACTGCCAGAATTTAAAAATATATTCATAATTCACGCGTTGTGTAATACATTCTAACAAAGGATGCTTGTATTATTGACAAATGCTGAGGTACGTTCCGTTGTCTTTACTTTTTAAGAAGTTTTTAATTTGTAACATGAAGATTCACCTCCCTTATCCTTCCAGCCATCATGAGACGGTGAGAGCTTATGCGTCCAGCTTCTCGGCTTCTAGGGAAGAACCGACGGCACAAACCGCGGAGCGGGGAGTGGGGATGCTGTAAGGCGATTTGTCGCCGTAGCAGCAACAGCGTTCCCTTCCGTCACGCTACTTCCCCATACTCCACACTACTTGTCCTCCCTCACTGCGCCGCTGACACGTGAGAGCTTTCCTGCTTTCATTTCAGGAATGCGATAGACTCTTCATTTAAAAAAAAATCCTACTGTCGTGTCGAGTGAAAGGGTTCTCCATCACACCTCGAGATCTTGCTCTCTTAAAAGATGCATGTAGCCATACGTCTCGAAAGGTTTGCATATTATTAATTGATAGGCAAAATACTTGCATAAGTCTGTGACTCTAATAATGCTTTTGTAAACAAGTAATTTTGATTCAATTTTTAGTGTTGATGCTCGCTTAATAAGGAAATAGAAATCTCTAGATAATAAGGATATTCTTGCGTTTGGACCAAATAAACTCAATTTTCAATATTAATTTATACATTAAATTCTAAAATCCTCAGAAAATATTTTTTTTTAATACAAAGCGTGATACAAACGCCATGTATCTTGATTTTTTTTTTCTATAACACACAACACGATGTGTATAATTTGGGCTTTACATGTCTACATTTTCTACAGATTATACGAACATGTTCTTCTCTAATATAATAAGACAATGATTTTATAATGTTTTGTAATTTATTGTGAAATATATTTTAAATAGATTCACGAAAACATAGACTTATGAAGCACTCGCTGCACGTCACGTATTAATCGTATTGATTAGCTTAATTAGCATTTCTCAGTCAGTTTATTCTTAACAAAACTTTATTTAACTATAAACAGAGTAACACATTTCCACACATATACAGTTTTCAATTATTATGCAAATATTCATTCATGAAATCTAGACTATGATCTATTAAATTGATATATATTGTAGATATTTGTGGTTATGCTGCTATGTTAGCACCTTGAAAAATAGTAATGTTGCAAATCATGGTTTATTACACGGGAGAAGTCTGCTTTTTGAACGAATTTTGATCTAATCATGTGGACGCCCCTGGCACCCCGAGTTTAGATGTTTTCTTTGCATACTTAAAATAAATACTATGTACGTAGTATTACTTGAAATAAACAAAATATGTAAAGAAATATTCTTAAAATACCTTCAACCTAATAACTTAAACACACACACACATATATATATATATATATATATATATATATATATATATATATATATATATATNCATCGCGAACTTCAACAAAAGCATTTTTTTCTAGTTAATTACGTAAAAAAATTAGGTTTATGCCATATTTTTGTCATTTTTTACCATTGAGGGAATCCAAGTCTGTTTTGACATAAATGAAGCCTATATGAACAGCAAATGCAAAATACTTAAATAGTACTCTCATTCGGAAAGTTTAGACTCCATTATATTGTTGACAACCATATTATTATTTTATTTTTGTCAAACGAAGACCATTTTTGAGTTCAAACACAGAAAATGCTACTTTTTTCAAAATTAATTTTCCAAAATACAATATCACGGATTTTCAGGATTGTTATTTGAAAAATACCCAAATGCATTGAATTTTCATTGGTAAAAATTTGATTCATTTTTTTCATAATTGACAGAGATATAGTCAATTACATCGAAGTGTTATATTTCACGATTTATGTAGTTTTTCAGAATTCATGATTATTTGTCTTATGAAATCTATTCATAAGCAAAAGTCAATTGACTTGTAATTTTGTAAATTTTTACTTCTAATACTAAAAGGCGTTACTTGCGTACCCGTTAACATCAATTTGAAATTCTAATGGATTGCACACACACATTCTAAGTGTGTTCGTGCAGCACCAGCTAAAACGCATTGTTTTGGTCGCAATTGCACAAATTCTGAAATAGAAACTCTTGAGTCAGGAAAGCGCTCATTGAAAAGATGATGAATTTCCTTTATTTCTTCATTATGTTTAACTTCAAAATTGTGATAGTCCACAATGATAGTAATCAACGAAGCATGTTCTTTAGGATCACAAAAACGTTTCACACTTTGCTCTTAAAAAATCAAAAACATTTTTTCATGATTAGTGCATACTAACATCACCTCAGTTTTAGATCTATATTGAAATAAAAACAGTTATCTTGCAGAAAAACTGTCAACTGTCTTGTAATTTTCTTCTTGCGGAAAAATAGTTTTTAATTTTCCAGTGAATATGCTTTGTTAATCCAGGCCATAGTTCCTCACACAAAACAACGGCGAATTGTTTGTTTCAAGTGAAAAATGGGCCTAAAATCCAGGACTTAGTTTAACCAACAATATCTCTCCAATGATTACTGAATTTCTACTAGGCTCAAGAAACAGGATAGGAGAGGTGTGAAGTTTGAGTAGTGTGCATAGAACATCGACCAGACATCGCCACCAGCTATATATTTACAGTTGCACTCAATAGATGGCTGCATGATCGTGTTCACACATCTCCTATTGGCTGCTAGTGTTCACCTTTGTTCGTTACATTCTGTGTGCNGCGCTCAATAGATGGCTGCATGATCGTGTTCACACATCTCCTATTGGCTGCTAGTGTTCACCTTTGTTCGTTACATTCTGTGTGCGCTGCTGTGCGTTGTACTTTGTTTGCCGAAGTTCACGTATACGCAGTAGTTTGTATGTTGTGTCCCGGGGTGTTTCAATAAAGTAGGAGGCAACCAGGACATAACTTTCCTAGGCTTCTCTACCCCACCAGAAAGGTAAATAATTCTTGTTACCTTAACGCCACTGCTCACGTGGGCAGACGTACTTAGCTCAGTCGCTTTGCTGCGATTATTGTTGCTTATTTATTTATAAATATATTTGTTACATTCTCTTGTAGACGACAACAATGGTTAACTAGTCATTTGCCTCATGGGTGTGCTCCGCACATTTTACTCCGGACAACTTCCATGGTATATGTTAAATGAAAACGAATATGAAGTATTGTATAGAAATTTATTATCTATAATATCTAAGTAATATGTTGATGAATGAAGTCTGTGTATGGACTGATGAACATAAATATTGTTGCACCACATAACCACATACGTATTATTATATGAATACCGACTGAAAATGCTGTTTTCTTGTGATATTTTCCAGATGTCGTGATGACGACCCAAAGAATGATCTCATGACACCACATCCAACAACGAACGTGATGCTGTGTCTGAGTCTAATCTATTGTCAACTGTGGGGAACAGTTCTGTGGATGTTTATTTGGCTAATGCAAGTGTCATGTGTTCTGATGTTGCAAGGTAGCTCACTGGGAAATGAAAGCTTGTTTATATGTATATATTTCTAATCACTGGACGTACTTATCACAGGAAGGGGTATGCTTTTTAATATAGTATATTTTATGTATATTTTGTGTTTGTATATATAGTTTTGTCCCGTACCTTCCTTAGTTCGTACGCTATCCTCCTTTTATATTCTGAAAATACTGTGGAAAACCCTGTATTTTTCACTTTCTGACACAGTGAGTCTACTTGTGATAAAAAACACTGCACTTACCCGTCTATCTGTACTAATGACTCTTCGACCTCGGGCAGATGCAAGTCCACATGTATTAGTCACTCCACATTTGAATTTTCTGGCACTCCCCTGGGTATGAATACCATACCTTCAACGTGCACCCAACCACAATTTAACAACACAATCCCGAACATCCACACATTTGCTGATAGCGGCTTCCTTTTTGAACGTCCCTCGCTATTCGTTTGCACTCGAATTCCGTCCCTTCTTCTCTTCCTCTGTTCCTTAGGACCCTCCGTAATTTCTTGAGTTCTGCGGCCCTCTGCTTGGCTTGGCCCAGCTCCAGCTCTGGCAGCTCGTCCCGGACTCCCCTTCCTGTGTTCCGCAGGACCGAACATACAAAGGTGTCGTGCAGGCCCCGTTCCTGCCGGTCGGCGGGCGCTGGCGACGAACTCTGCCCGCTGCACCCGTGCCGTTCTCCTGGCACCACTGCTCCCACCCCCCTCGCGGTGACGTGATGCGGGCTGCATCCTACTGTCTACGTCCATGCGATAGGGGCTGCTCAACGTCCAAGTCCATAGCTTCCCTGGCTCTCGTTTGCCTTCTTCCTGTAGAGTCTGCGGGAATTAGTCTTTATGTCTCCCTCTCGGGCGGAGATTGTACGGAGAACTTGCCCTCTGCGGTACGCTACGGGTGCCCTTTACTGTCTCTGAGCTCCCACCGTCATCCCGTTGAGCTTCTGCGCTCTCCGTCAAGACCGCCCCCGGCGATTCTCACTCTGACTCGTCAGGTAATAACAACAAATTCCTCTGATGCGCGTATAATGTGCGCCAGGTGTGCATATGTTCTATTTCGAACGGAACCGGTGTCCTTATCCCCTTCAAAATATAAGGTTATTCCTACCGGAGCGAAAACTTCCTTGTTCGTCCAGCCAACAAACGATAATTCTTTAGCAAAACTCACTGACCCTCCTGAATTGGGGTAAGTAATCTGCCTCGAATTACTCTCTCGCGTTCTATTTGCAAATTCACTTTGGCATACCTTAATGCTTCCTCGTGAGCTACCTGCAAATTCTTTAATAATACTTCTACATACGACTGCTCGTCACTATACCGTCGTGGCTGCACCGCCAACACCGAATCCCACGGAATTGCCAACTCTCTCCCATATATTAACGCCGATGGGTTAAATTGTGTTATGCTACTCTTTGTATTTCTATAGACGAATAAAGCAAATGGCAACTAACTATCCCAGTCGTCGTGCCCTTGATTTACGTAGCATGATATCACGGCTGCGAATGACTGATGCACCCTTCCGAGCTTGCCATTCGCCGCCGGGTTATACGCTAACGTAAAGATCTGCTTGACCTCCAGAACCCCACAAATCTCTTTCATGAGAGCCGTCGTAAAGTTTGCCCCCCTGTCTGTTAGGAGAATTTTCGGTACCCCATGGCGACTGATTACGTCTTCTACGAATGCCATGACCACTGTTTCGCTGACTGGTCCGGAATCGCTATTGCTTCCGGGTAGCATGTAAAGTGGTCCTGGCACATGTTCCCCTGTGCTGACCTCGTGATAGACCCCACTATGTCCAGAGACACCTTTTCAAATGGTTTTGTAGGCTTTGATGTCTCTTGGACCGGAGGAGGTTTCTTGACCCCTTTCCGTGCCTTACACATCATACAAATCATTACGTATTACACACCTGCTCGTGTAATCCTGGCCAATTAAAATACCGCTTAACTAATTCTAACGTCGCCGCAATTCCCCTATGCCCTGCTAAAGGATTATCATGGCACCTTTCCAAAATGTGCCCACGCATCACCAATGGCGCACAAATGGAAGTGACAGCTCCTGGCGGAGGTACGTGCATTTTGCATAATAATCCCTCCTCATTTATGAAATATACTGATTTATTCCCTGCTGCCAATTGAAATCCCCTTACTAAATTTGGACATCTTTTCTGTTCCCTCCTAATCCGTTCTGTATCCCATATTAGCACATAATTTTCCCCATCCCCACATATTGTCCATACTACCCACATACTACCCACTTTCTAAGAGGGAGAGTGCATCTGCGTGGGGAATCTGTACCCCCGGTCGATACTGAACCGAAAAGGTATATTCCGACAATTCCATAATCCACCTAGCCAATTTAGGGCTGGGCTCCGACGGAGTCAAAAACCATTTTAGTGCCTTATGATCCGTAACGAAGAAAAAGTACGACCCAGCAAGTACACGCGAAATTTCTTCACCATTTCCATTACTGCCTGACATTCCAGCTCAGTGGCACTGAACTTGCTTTGCTGCGGTGACAATTTCTTGCTCGCGAAAGCAACTAAGTGGTAGCCGTCCTCAAGTTGCTGAGACAGAATACCGCCTATGCCAACTGGTGACGCATCCGTGGCCAGCACGAATGGTCTGGAAAAGTCTGGGTATCTTAGCACAGGATGTCGCGTTAACGCACCCTTTAGTGAAAGAAACGCTTCTTGGTGTTGGGATAGCCATTGAAATTCAGATACCTTTCTTGTCAAATCTGAAAGACAGCTTGCTATCTCTGAAAAATTTGGAATGAATTTTCTGTAAAACCCTGCCAATCTCAAAAAAGACTGAAATTCTTTTACATTTTTGGGCACAGAAAATTCTTCTATTGTTTCAACTTTGTTGTCCGCCGGACTCAAACCAGTCTGGGATATAGAATGCCCTAAGAACTGTATTCGTTCTTGAAAGAAATGACATTTACTCGGCTCTAATCTTAAATTTGCCCTTCATAATCTTAAAAAAATCGCCCTGAGAGCCAGAAGATGCTCGTCGTCACTTTTATCATGTCTTAGAATGTCATCCAGATAAACCACGCACCCTCAATTTATCAATCCTTTCATGACCACTGACATCAGTCTCAAAGCGTGGGCCCAGTATATAATCCAAACGCTAATCGATTGCATTGGTAATGTCCCGTAGGTGTCGAAAAGACCGTTAACGGTCTGCTTTATTTCTCGATTTCGACCTGCCAGTACCCATTACACAGATCCAACGACGAAAATACTCTAGCCTGTCCCAATTGATCAAATACTTCCACCATTTTGGGTAGAGGGAACACTTCCTTCTGTCACATTATTTAGTGCTTTAAAATCAATGCACGGGCTATATAGTGTTGACTCCCCTGGTTGTATTCGCTTCCTGATAAGAATGATCGGTGCAGTCCACGTACTCTCTGACGGTTCAATAATTCATTGTTCCAACATTTCATCTATGGATTTCACCAACTCTGGGCGTTGCGCATGAGGAACGTGATAGGCCTTTTTTTTATTGGACCTTCTGAATTCACTTTTATACAATGGGTGACTACACTCGTATTTCCCAACTTATTTGATCCCCAAACAAACACATCGGCAAACTCATTCAGTAATGCGCTCAATTTCTCTTTTACTCCTTCTGGAATACTCTCTAATTGAAAGTGATCCAAAAACTTCTTCTGTTCCACTCCGAACTCGGGCCAAGTCCACGGTTGCTGGTCACAAGACCAAATTTTATTTTTCCCCCTGTTGCAACACCTCGTAATTAATTTCTTGCTACTTTACTTTTTCTACCTGACCTGACGTATGTACCCAAATCACCGGAATCCTATTTGAACTATCCACAGTACAGAGAATTGGTAAAACTTTAGACGCCTGCGTATCCTCTATCAAAATTTCCCCTCCCATAGCTTCATTAACTTTCACCTGAAACAACCCTAATAACCTCGGTGGTACCATTACTTCCTCGAGCGGTCTAGCTAATTTATCTTTGCTATCTCCATTCTGACGAGCTCCCTGCTCCAATAATTTCCAACTCCTGACCTTGTGCACAAATATTCTCATTACTGATGATTGATTCGTTTAAGCCCCTTTGCCTTCGACTCATTTTCTGCGACTCCTCCGAGAGTTCAAGCTCATTTATAGTCCCCTCTGATCAACACTCAAAACACACCCTCACATTATATTCTCTGGCTTAACTAGTTTGCTCCGGGCATCCAGACCTGCACTGGACCCTCCTCATATTTCTGATGCCTACCTGGCCATCCTCACTCATACGGCAACCTGGTCTCACAGTGTCACTCGTTCTCTCCCCGTCTAACTGACAAAAAACTACTAGCCCCTCACATTTACTCACATTACTTCCTAAACTCTCGGACTCACCCATTTCGCACACATCATTCATACTCTGAATTTTCTCATCAGTAATTAAAAGCACTTCTTGCACTGTCTGTATTTTCTTCTCACATTCCAAAAAATATTTCGTCTTCTCTGGTCGTAACGGTTCCCCTAGATTCTGAATATCTGCTATATTTTCAGCGTTCCATATTTCTCAACTCCCCTGTTGAATCCCACTTTTTTTCCCCTGAAACGTTTTCACTAAAACATAATGGCGTTTGCAACGTTTCCAATACTTCCTGCTCTATTCCACCTTATAAATCTTAATTCTCCTTATTTTCTTGCAACTTTTCTACCAACTTCTCACTACTGATTTCACTCATATTACTTTCTGGTTCTGACGAGAACAACGGCACTGTATGCACCCCCTCTGATAATATATTTTCTTTACTCCCCGGACAAATCAAGCTACTGAATTTTCTAAAGAAGTCTAATCCTATTATCCCGTCATATTGTTTTGATCCTAATTCTATTACTAACACGTCATGTTCATATGTTTTTCCACTTATAAACATTTTCACTAAACTCTGGCCCCAGACTGACAAAGTATGACCCGACACGCTCGTAACTGTCTCCCTGTATTCTTTTAAAGGATGCCGATTTCGTGGAAATTTCTTTGCTTTCATAATTGCAGCGCCTGTGTCCACCAGAAAATTACATTTTACCCCCAATATTTCTACTCCGATTTTAAGACACGCTTCCGGTTGTACTGACAAACTTATTGACCGTTTGATACAACCGGCGTTTCTAAGTTTTTTTGACAATGTAAAGGTAGATGACCTTTTTCCCCGCATAGGACGCACATTTTAAACGGACAATCTATTGTCTCATGATCTTTTCAACATATCTGACATTTTCTCAACGTCGTACGGCAGCTGCTTTCTTAATGGCCTACTAGCACAGAGCGATAGAAACGCACCGGTCTGTTTGCCACGCCGCACTTCTGCTGTTGGTGTTTACTACGCGCTCCGGGTATGTGCTGACGGCGCGTGGCAGCGGTGGAGGCGGTTTTGGAGCTGCACGAGCTGACTGGACAGTCGATACGCAACTGCTGTCTCCATACGCCGAGTAACTCCTAATTACCTGTTCTTCCGCTAATGCAAACATTTCCGCTTGAATCATAGTTTTGGGATCGCGAACTGATACAAAACGTCCTAATTCTGGTTTTAAACCAGCTGAGAACTGTGCTAACAGTCTCTCATCGAAAATTTCCTCAGTTGTTTCCTTATCCATGTTTTCGTACGATAACATCAATTTTCGACATATCCCTCGTAACCGCGTTGAAAATTCGGTCACGGGTTCACTTCGTCTTTGTACGCAGCTCGAAAATAATTTCTCTAAAGTTATGCGTGAAATTTTCGATATAAATCTGCTTTTAATCCCCATGCTGAATGCCTCGTAATTGTCCCGAAGATTAGGATTGCATTCAATAAAATTTGAGTGACGTCACTTAATCTCAAGCGAGCAACCGCCAAAGTCTGAGCCTCACTCCACCCATTGAAGTGGTTAATTATTCTAATCCTATCTAAAAAAGTCTCCACCGATAATTCGTCCTCCCCTGAAAAATTTGGAATAAACATAACATTACTGCCGAACCCTGTCGCAGTTGCACTCATTTTGCCAGGAAATGTCTTTTCTTCATAAGATCCGGACTCTCCCGGTCCGCTTACCTCCAGTACATTTACCGAATAACCTAAATCTATGAGTTTCCCAGAATTTTTCCTTTCCCAAGATAATGGTTCCCAAGATAATAACTCATTTTGTACGCTTATATTTTTACTCGTATTGCGAAGAGAGAAGAAAAAAAGAAAACACAACAACTAACACAAGTCCCTATCCCAATAAACGCAGTTTTTACGAAGTCAAAAAGAGAATATTCCAGAATCCACCTTGGCAATAGCACAACAATAGAACAAAAACACACACTCCGCAGAATTTCTTAACCTGGCCGTGGATTTGTTTAGAGGATAAGTTTTGTGGTTGTTTATACGCTTCACTTGTTCCCATGTTCTAAATTATAAAACCCAACCTTAACCTACATTTGATTGTGCGTTTGTGTATTCTCTACTAACTTGCTATTTTGATATCGGTTGTTTAACAGAAAAGAGAAAACAAAAGAAATACACAAAAATGAATAGTTCGTATACTGACTCGTGTCACTGAGGGCACATCCCTATCTGCCTGCTTGAACATTTTCACACTAACAATAAATTTAAAAAACCAAAATAAAAAAATAAATATATAATATCTGTGTGAGAGAGAAAAAATTTGCTCGTAATACTCGTACCGTAACTTTTTAATTATTCATCTATTGTATGTTTAACACAAAGCACAAAAATTCTGCCGGAGGACAATCAGTTTGAAGACATCAGCTGCAAGCAGGATCCTAAGAACAGCGTTTCCACAAGTGTGAATGCAAAGAAGATCACTTCAATAAAAAATACACCTATTGTTGAAGCAGAATTAATCTCATTGGAGCTTATAAGAAATAAGATTTCATTGTCGTGAAGAATTTCAATTGCCTCGCCAATAATATGTTCAATCAAGAAATAATTCACACTATTTATAATGTGAATGTTAAATAAATGTTTCAATTTGAAAAAATGAGCGTAAAACAAATTTTATAAGATACAATACGTATTTTTTAGTCTTCTCCTCGTTACTCGTAAAAAAGCAGCCCTAAAAATTTAGAATAAAAAAGAAACATGTGAGCTATAATGGTTATTCGACTGTCAAGGTCGAGCTACCGCCGCGCTCTCTACGCAGGAATTCTGAAATATTTCCTTCTAAAGCTAATAATCTTGAGACCGGTCACTGGCGCGCCCTGGTGGCATAAGTTTAAACTACCCTTTTGCGAGGGAATAACACCTTGGATAATTTCGC
>NNCF01128280.1:262431-322655 GCA_002313205.1 Laupala kohalensis
TATATATATATATATATATATATATATATATATATATATATATATATATATATATATCTTTTAGCCATGACGTCATGACCTCATAACCTAGTCTCACTCTCTGCGTTGCGCTCCCGACCCAGTTTACATGCTGACAGTGCACCCCGCTGGTGCCTTCACGACATTGTTCTAACTGGAGTAATTGGCCATTCCTTTCAATGGGTAATTAGTGATACTTAGCTTCGGAGTCTCTACACGTCTTCATATACTGTAGAACCTCGATTATCCATAGAATGGAGGGGATGGGTTTCACGGCTCAATGAAAACCATGGTTAATCGAAACACTCTATTTAATGTGCATACATGAGTGTGTAGAATGTCACGTTATCAGGTGTTGAAATATGAAGTTATCAGTCTTCGTTTCTTGTTGTTTGAAATTATTTTTCTTACTTCATTTCTAATATTTCTCAAATTAATTACGTCCTGGAAATCAAAATTTTATTGGTAACTGAGGGTCTCTGTCTCTAAGTTTCGAGAAACCCACGTACAACTGTGGAACTAATGTGGTTGAATTTATATATGATGATACATTAATTGTCAAAATTGCAGTAAAACTTTGTATGACTACGTGAAGGACAATTAAATAATTTACTCTATAGTAAAAATTGTAGTTGAAATTATTTTTTTCGAGGGACGAGTGAGCACCATGGTTAATCGAAGTTACCCTGTATCATGTTTTGTATATGCATGCAAACATATGTAACCTGTGTTTCAAGGAACATAAAAGTACAAATCAGTAGGCCTATCACATCATGGATGGCATGTACTATGAATAATTAATATTGTGGTTAAAGGTGACATGGCATACTAGTCTTCTACTTCTGGTGAAACTGTCTGATCCAAGATTATGAAGGCAGAATTCCTTTCATTCCACAATAATTTTCATCGTTCGCCCTCATGTCATTCATGTATCACTCAAGGGCGCTAATGACCTAGATGTTGGCAAGCCATGAAGGTCTATAATAATAATGATGATAATTATGGTAATAATAATAATAATAATAATAATAATAATGTATCTCTTGCCTCAGGTATGTCAGGAAGGGCATTTGGACCATTGAGATGTCCCTGTTAAATCAGAGGCATTGTTGTCTCTGTAATGTGGAAAATTGTAAGTGGAGAGAGTAACCTACATCACTCAATATGTATTTTATTGTTAACATGGTTTGTACTCTTGTGTTGGTGTCTTGGTAGTGAAGTGTTCAAGTACAAGTACACGATAGTAGAAGAGTTACATTTTTCATTTAGCCATCTATTTTTATGTTTTAATGTAAACTTGCATTTAAAAAAATTATTCCCACTTTGTTTCTTTACTACTTGGTGTATTGTGACTTATTTTGGTTTTCTGAAACTTAATGTTATTTAATTTTACTTTCACTTTGATAGTTTACTAAAGTTATAGTATATTGTGGTGTTTGTAACTAGGTAATTGTTTTCTTTTACCATGAGACTGATAAATCTAGTCACGTTATCCTATTGTCTTCATTTATTTTTCATTTTATTGTTACCTTTTCAAGTCACCTATTGAATGTCTTCTAGGCTTATTCTGCACTCATTTGTTAAACAGTTTGATATTCAACTTGTATAAATTAATATATTGCGGTTTTTTCATAGATTATTGTAATTAGTTCATTCTATGATATATCTATCGCTTTTGGAGCCGTGGTACTGGTGATTGTCTTTCATTTCTTTATCAATTATTTCTATTTTACCTTTATAAGATTTGTGGCATGTAATTCTCTCGTGCAATGAGCATAAGTATTTATACAACACTGTAACTTAAAGTAAAACCAACATTCCATTGACTTCTTTCTATACAGCCAGTGGAGGAGGTAGGAATTTAATCACATTTCCCCACAAGTTTGATAAAATTGTATCACTTTTATGGATTTACCTGCATTTTTTTCTCGTGTGACTTGTTTTATCAGTCTCATTTATTTATTTATTATTGATCCGAATAGTTGGTGGATATACATAAATGAGTACCTTATTCCAAGTATACCCCATTTTTGTATACAGGATTGTAAATTTCCATTCATATGAGAATGTCCTATAATCTTTATTATGAATAAATAGAATTAAGAGCAAGTATGTATTTTCATTGTACAAATTTCCTGTCAATTGTGTCCTGTTTTCATTTTCCGTTTCATGTAGTAAAATATTTCTGTATTCAATTTGTGAATACAAAACACATTAGTATCAACCACGTTTGTGCTGCTTAATAGTAAAACACAAAACAATTAACTTCGACATAGAAAGAGGGTGGCTAAGCTATACACGATAAAAATGTATAAAATCCACTAAAAGAAAAAAAAATAGAAATAAAACAAATTGTGATTAAAAATGGGCAACTACTTGGAGAATAAACTTATATTAAGAGGTATTTTGACTCAACATAGGAAGGGGCTGTCTCAAAGTTACAGCCAAATTGGTGACAACCGCGACATTTTGTGAGAAGTACTGGCATCACTCAGAGATAAATAAAAACAACAAATATCGCAAAGCCACTCACAGTTAGGAAGAAAAGGTTTTGGTTTTCGAGTTCGCCAGCGCAAACATGAACATTGTAATCAATTAAAGTGAACAAATTATTTTCTATTTTGAAAATCCAGTTCTTTAATTATGATCTCAGATAACTTTTATCTCCCAAGATCCGCGCACTGACACAATCACTTATTTATCTACTACATGGAAGATAGCGCTTAGTACTATTAAGATACCTGTATAACTATGGAAAATTACCATATACACCACAATGCTTTAAACCTAGGTATATTTTGACACGATACTAAATACGGTAACACCCCTCAAGTAAGACCCCATGAGATGTGAGATAAGGTGAAGAAATAAAAAATATTTTCAAACTTTTGAATTTAAGGTCTGAAATTCTGGTTGCGACGACGTTTGATAAAATGACCGTGAATTACGAGTATTTATAATTGCTACTATGTATGCCATACACTTTCATTGAAATTTTAAATCACACCCTCATAATAGAATTCCATCATCATGTATGAAAGAAGACAAAAGTTGATTTACTACGTAGCGAGCGCCACTGGTGAGTACTGAATTGCACAATGCAGCAGAGCATGTAAAGAGCTACAATGGAAGGTTGAAAGTTGAGAGCTCAGCTTGCTCACGTTAGCGTTTCCAACTCTCGATAGCATTGACTCTTGTTAATTGCTATTGCTCTAAAGAAAAATGAATTGATATCGGACACATATTCAGTGAACTTGAGATCAAGCCGCTGACAAGAGAGGACGTACTGCCTGGACGACTACTAACGTGATAGGGACCTGGTGCATTCAGGTTTTATCCTGTAAATTTATCCTACAAGCGAGTTTATTAAAGGAATATGTTAATTAATAATATTTAATTTCCTTTACCAAATTATTGTAGATTTGTTCAATCATGTGGTGATCACAAACGATTAAACTCTCAGTTTATCGATCATTTGATATTAATCTTCCCAATAGTTGAAATTCTGGAAATTGGGTTAGGAATTAATCCTAGTATGTCTTCATTGGAAATCCTTTGCTTCTCAAAATTAAAAATAAAATTCTTCTCCCTGGAAGAGTTCAATCTTATCTTGCTACCCATCAATTTCCATCGACTTGTATACTAATTATATGAAGGTACATACAAGAGACAAACAATAAGGTATTGACTCATACTAAAAGATTATCTTTTCCCTGAAGTAAATGTATTTTTAATTATTTCTTTAATTCGTTTAAATGAATCAAATAAGGATATCCTTGAATATACTTGCTAAGGGTATTGTAGGTAACTTTTCTAAATTTCGATTCCGAATAAAGTTTTTCTGTGCTAACAAATCGTACGATTAACACACTTATTCCATCATGAATTGCTTAAAATTGTAAAGTGAGTAGCCTAAAATTGAGTAGCTTGTAAGATAAATAGCTTCCATTAGTCTTGTCCCTAAACCTTGCGAGCGGACGCTTGTGGTGTGGTGACTGTTGAGGTGACTGAGATGTGGTCGGTTGATTGCTACCAGCGAGGCATTGATTGGAGGATATTGTGGGAAGAGATGTGCAGCTTTTTTTGTTTTTTTTTGTGGGGCTTTAGGGCTCGTCAACATCGAGGTCATTAGAGCCCATTGCAGCTTTCGTTTTCACTAAATACGTACTTGGATTCCGGTGCTCAGAGAAGAATTTGATTCAGTTGTGGAGAGTTCTGAATTTGCAACAGTGACCTTTTTAATTTGAGACTTAATGAGAAGTTTATGTGTTTAATTTAATAATGCCTACTTTTTATATATGTTAAATACATCTATGTTATGGAATTACAGTAAATTTGTAATACGGGTTGGATGTGGGGTTCTACGGGATAGATGGACTTACAGTAAATGTGGAACAAATATCCCGTATACCCAATCATTCAATTTCTTAGTGAAACTTTTGAAAATTGTTGCACAAGCCTATACGAAATAATTCGCGTTATGGAGTCCTCCTTAGATCTGGTTCAAGCTTTACGGGAGAATTGTATAGTGACAAAGTACTTAACACCCCAAACTATTGGATCAGAACCAATATTTGCACGTTTAGTTTCATACATTGAAAACAGTCAGTTATAGCAGATAATTAAAAAATTTCTATCAAAAACCCTCGTCATTGCAAATTAATCTAAATCAATTACAGAGATAAAAAATATATGATGATTCAGAGGAGTATTACCGGTTTCACTTCTAAGAAACGCATTTAAAGTCGGTATGTTCTTGTCGATGCTTGAACTATTAGTAGAATTGTGAGAACTCTTCCGAAGCACACGGTCCACATAAACGTAAGCATAAACTATTTACCCCCAGTGACGATTTGACGTTTGGGTTACGGATGTAGCCGGGAGCAGTTCGTCCGGAATCTCATGTAATTTTCTTGTGAGTGACTATTAAACAGCTAATGAATCTATTTGCGTGGAGCCATATATTCTTGAAACAAAAGCGTAAATAGATTTTTCTGACACAACTTTCATTAAGCCTGATTTCACATATAGCTCTCCAGTTTCTGACGGGTTCTGTTCCGAGAAAATACGAAGAAAAAATGTTTTCTGATGCATTAAATTCTTTTCTTTTGATTTTTTTAATTCGACTAGAAACACACTATTACAAATAAAGGATTTGTTTCTTAAAATTAGATAGAGAAAAGAAACTTTAGAACTGAAAGATGAAAAAAATGCATCTTTATGAATGAAAGCAACCTTGTAAAAGGTACATAATCGTAGATATGAAGAAAAAAATTGGGTAATAAATTTTAAATACTTGATATTCCCAAGCGTCATACTACTACTACTATTTTTAAAATTCTGAAGAATGCTACCTTCCTCCTCCATCATGATATAAGATCAATGCTACATTAATAATCTATTGTTAAAATAACACGCGTACTCGTAAAATTTCAGGTCGATTGGATATTTGGATGTAACGGAAAAATCATTAACAAATTTAGAACTCGAAGGACTACATACTAATGTTGCAAAAGTTTGTGATTGTCTATCAATTGGGCAGACTGTATTATTTGCAGTAAGGAATGTATCTTCAATGAAGCACGTGGGAATATTTCTCATACTGGCAATGGAACGGTNTACGTGGGAATATTTCTCATACTGGCAATGGAACGGTCAGAGGTGAGATGATAAAACATGTCCTGATACTATTTAGACAGAGTGTCTATAATGATAAAAACATAGGTAAATTCGTCAGTTATCCTTCACAATGATTCACATTTTGAATACTTTAATCTTTTCCCTTGTTAGCGTTAATTAAATTAACTTTATGTTAAAATAACTTTATGTCAAATTAATGAATAAATTCCACGAATTCATTATATTTCGTTCACTACTTATTTCATTGTAAGTCATTTATTTTGTTCTGTCTTGACTACAGATTATTACCATTTATATTCGGTACCCTCTTGGTAAATTACTTTAAGATAGTTTGATAGTACCGAAACGAATATCTAAAACTGTAGAATTAAAAACAAAAAGTTACCACCACGAAACTATTTTTGCGTCACACTATTTCGATGGACTAATTCTTAAGAAATAATCGAGTTAGGACTTAAATGTGATTATCAGTGCTATACTTTTTAACGATTGAATAAACTGAAAGTTTAATCTTTTATAAGATATATGTCTCAAATTTAAGACGCAAGCCATGTTTTAAGGAGTAGGGTAGAAGAGTGGACAACATGAGGACAAAAACACGGTAAACAAAGGTGCGACTGTCGAATGCCGACTTTATTTGCCATCGCCTGTCTCTGAAGGTTGTACAAATCTTCTCTATGTGCAGTTTTGTTTGGCTTTTTCAATTTTATAAAAATACTTCCAGTGCATCTCAACTGCTAATATTTTTCCTGTACATTTCTTATTTTGAACACTTTAAACGAAAAAGAATAGGAAGGCAGGTTTCAAGAAGTCGCCTTGCGTAAACCATTCTCTTGTGAGTAACACATATGGAACCATTAAATTTTTGAACAAATATTTAGTGCCAGGGTGGTCAAGGTATTATCACACTGATCTTGCGACCGCAAGCCCAATGCGTCCAGTCCTCTTCTACAATTTTGTAAAATTATATTTGCATTTGCTGGCGATTTTCTCTGATATATTCCCTTGGCTAATGTTCTCAACCAATTCACTGGTTTGAGATGGCAGATCGGTTGGAAATGATGAAAGCGTGAGTAATGACGGTGTCGAGGGAGGTGGTGTTGGCGGCGATGGAGGTGAGGAACGGACCGACGACGGCGGGGCGACGCAGGACATCATGGATACGGAGGACGGCGACGGCGAAGTCGGAGGCGTCACCGGGGGAAGCAATAGTTGCGGTGATGGTGGAAGGGGAGACTGCGACGACGATGAAGGAGAAAACGGAATTCGTTGACAGGTAAACAAGGGTGAGTCGTTAGTGTTACTGCAGGTGAATTGTAGAAGTATATTCAACAACAAAAAATTAAAGTTTCTCAATTTAGTTGATATTAATGAACCAGATATTATTATTGCTACGGAGTCACGGCTATCGGAGGACATGATAGATACAGAAACATTTCGTTCAGATCTTTCAGTTTTCAGACGGAATCGTGTTTGTCGTGGGGGTGGAGTTTTCATTTGTGTGAAAATAAGTTTCTCGTGCTCTTTAAGGTAGATAAAGTTCACGAATTAATATTTGTTGAAATTGCAGGTTATTCAGGGAAAAATCTAGAAATTACAGGAATATATAGAGCTCCAAGTGATGATATGTGTGCGATAGAAAAATTAGTAAATAAAATGGGTCTCAATTCAAATATAACAAGAACAGCATTATCGGCGGGGATCTTAACTTACCACATGTTGACTGGGAGGGTTACTCAGATAGTATTAGCAATGCGCAATCATTAGTAAACAATCTAGTTTGGGATTGTGGCTACTGCCAGGTAGTGAAGCAACTGACAAGAGTGCTCTCTTTAAAGCCTACATGGGATAGCCTGAGTGGAAATCAGTGAACACTAGGCTCCACCAACCGAACTACATTAGTCGTGGCGACCACAAGCGAAAAACAAAATGTAGGAAACAGAAAAGAGATCTTGGGAAATACTTCTTGGTGAATACAACTTTGTAGACTAGAATAACGTACCTGCAACAATATTTACGAACTAACCAATGTTTCCGCAACCGTCTTCTTGCTTTTTCGAAATAGGATCACATGTGAAGTGCAATGTAGTGAGGTGAATGGAGACTACGGGTATAAAAAATGCTCAGAGCGGATATAATTGCAGTGTAGTGTAACGTAGTGTAACGTAGTGGAGTGATGTGAAGTGTGCGTGACTGTTCAGAGCAATCCTGTTTTGGTGTTATTGTTTATAGTTATTAATTTCCTTTAATTATATTATAGCAATTATTTTCACATTAAGGTTATAGGATGAGTAATGGTCTATGTGTTTATTGAAGCGTGCTTGTAGTACGTATGAGTATGATTGTGTGTATCTGTTTGTAAGTGAAAATGTGTTTCTGTACGTGTGAGAATGTACACTTATAGGGGCCTAATTTAGTTTCTTAACTTCTTAGATGTATTTTCTTTCTCGTTTCTTGTGTACAAATTTTCTAACCATTTTATTCCGTGTGTGTGTATTTTTTAGATTTGGGCAATTTTTTTTTTAATTTCACATCGTATTATGTATATTCTTATTATTTCTATTACGCATTGCTCACCTGCAGATTAATATATTATTATTATTATTATATAGGGTATCTTTGATCAAGATTACGGTTTTTCACAATTTTTCTTAGATTTCTTGTTCAAGATTGCCCATTTTTATCTCAATTCTCGTGTAAAATGTGATACTTAGTCATTAATTGTTGGATAAAGGTTTTCATTTTGCGAGCATTGTAGATAAAGCACAAAGTTAATGAAATTATGGAATATTTCTTTTATTCATATTATTACTTTGGTATGTAGGTATGTAGGTAATTTCCTTCTGGTCTACATACAAACAAACATCGAAGGTTAAGTACGTCTTACTTTATACTGAAGTGACACTTTACCCTTTAAAGAATTTTCTCATGACAATGTTAACACATAATAAATTAAATTAAAGGAAACTTGAAATAATTATTATACAGTATAACTACGGAGTATTAACATGAGATATAAATACTCTATATTTCACACTTTTTAGAGAGAGAAAACTACCCGGAATCCTTTAAAGGAGGAATTCGGGAAAAAAATTAATTTGTCAAGAAAAGTGGGTTCAATGGAGTTTGCCTTAGTATATAAATCAATTTCTTTTGATTTTATGTGGAATACTCACTCTTAACCCTTCCCAAAAGTAGCATCTATCGATACTCATCCAATTTTTAAATTCAGACATGCGTGATAAGTGCAACAATGGAGAAATTGTACCTTCGAGCTAAAATATATTTATTTTTATTTATTTTTTATCATGTACTATCTCTTACGCTTCTTTCATATGAAAGTGATAATTATTTCATAAAAATTAAACTTATCACTCTCACGCCACAAATGTATTAAATGCGCACATAAAATAACCAGAGATCTCCAAAATACATCTCGTGGCGGACATTCAAACCTCATCAACACATGCTGGAAGATGAGTGATGAACGTAATGTAGTTTAAATGGGTAACTTTGGCTGTTTCTAAGAGTTTAATTTTTTAGGATTTACAGCACTAATGACTGTTTCCATCAGTCATAAGTCATTGGTAATATCGGATTCGCATTCAGTGACACCAGGAACCATGAGACAAACATTTTAGAATCAAAGTGTCAAAATTTGACTTACATCATAAAATATTTATATTTCAAAAATACCTATTCAAATCATTATAAAATCAACTTTCTTCCATCTCGAATTTGAAAAACTCGAAAGTTAGTAATTTCTTGACAAATTTAAACCACTTGTAGGGTGAGAGTGTTACAATTTTAACGTTACCAAGGAATGATTATCTTAATATTTATATGAAGAATATAGTAATGTAATTAATAATTTTACGTCCAGTTTGACTAGTTGAGGATTTAAACGTGTAAAAATCAAATTATTTAAATCGTTGCATCAACAAAGCGCAACACAAATTGACATTATCTGCCTTTCGTCAACTCGTTATACTTTATTGCTTGTCTTTTTGTAGAAATAAGAATAAAAAGTATTAATATTTCCAGCAAAATTCAAAAACCAATAATTTACTTCAATGTCACGCAGTGTGTGTCCAGCGTAATGGATTTATGAACAGTTATAAATCATTTCGTGAATGAATTTTACGTTTTATACGGTTTTTGTGTAGACGTTACTCAGAAAATTGCTTCAGATTATGAGAATATATAGGGGAAGCTAGAAATCAGCCCACATTATTTGCATGTGATTCATGGCACGTAACATTTTAAGCACTTGTCACTGCCACTATGAGCATAAGACAATTTGTGGTCCGTCCTTCAATCACTGGGATAGAAAAATTTAATTTTTGAAACATGGCGGTGAAATATGAAAAGTTGAATCAATTAAATTTAATCTGGTACATTGAGCAAACACAGTAAAACATATTAATTTATATAGCATGTTCTCGAAAGACAACAGCGTTTAATAAATTTGTAACAAATGTATTTTATTAAAATTTAAAACGAATATAACAGCATTTTCTGGGCATGGTAGTGAAATATTCATCTGCGCTCTTAATTCACTTTAAAATGACCATTGTGATAACGTAGTATTCAGGATTTCTGATATATTTTTCCGAGCCCATCTTCTCTTTAACATAAGTAGTTGTATAAATAGTTTGTCCGTTAAAAATAAAAGTGCAATATAAGTTAATACAGAAGGGATCTGGTCAATTAGTGCTTATCACTTGGGAAACCAGTTACACACGGTGATGGTCTCGTGTGGGATCTGAGGGTTATTCATCAAAATATTCAAGACATAAACAACAAAATAAAATATTTGGAAATAGTGCTATCAACAATAAACCCAAACATATGTAACTTTTCTGAACATGGAATAAGTAAAACTAAAACAAACCGCATTAAAGTAGGAAATTACCAACTAATTGCTGAGTACTGTAGGATATTACACAAAAGTGGAGGGAAGAGTGGCTATTTCTGCTGAAAGTGATATAACATGTGAGGAAATACAATGGATAAGGAAATACTGAGTAGAAATGGCATTTGAAGTAACTGGTATCAACTTAATATTGAAAAACGAAACAATTTATATAGTTGAAATATATACATTACCCAGTTGTGAAAAAAAGTTTACAAATATTAATAAAATCCTGAAAAATAACAAAATATAACAGGAAAATAATAATATTTAAGAAATTTGAAAATTGAAATAGCTGACACCAATCTTAAAGATCGTATTGCTAACTATAATATTTGCCATGTGCCATTAGTTCAATGGAATAAATAAATAAATTTATTGTCAAAGAAGCAGTAAAATCTTCTTATGACCACATGGAAGACAATAAACTAATTTACTCTCCGGAAGGAAGCATGGGACCATCTCATCAATTCCGATCAAGGGTTCTAAGGTAGAAGAGGATTTAACATTTTAGCACACACTTACGATAAGAGTAAAAATAGTTGGGTACGTGTTATAATATTAATAGAATACCAAAAAATTTGTGTTTAATGAAACACAACATTTTTTCTAAGGGTCACACATTACTATCAAACTGTAGATTGATATGTGTCGCTTCTTCGGTTTATTCGGAAACTGTAAATTATCTCATATTACTCCATGACCTTACTTTATTGTATGTATTGATTATTCTGTGATGTCCTCGTGAAACAGATGTTCTTCCACATTCACTCTATAGAAATACATTCCAAACCGTGTCTTTTGTGGAATAGAACTAAAATGCAAGGTTTGTGGAACCCCAGTCTTGGTTCTTGTCGCTTCTGGACGTGTTTATACCGAGAGCCGGAAACTTGAGAAACTAAACAGATTTCTCGTCACGGGAAGTTTCGCAGCAAACAGCTTCGCTAGCCACTTGCCACTGAAGTTGGTACAAGTGACGCCATTTCCTGTTTCAAACACGATCCTTTTGCCTCTCTCTTCTAGTTGTCGAATAAGTCGCTCAAGAAACTGCGAATTATTTATTTAGAAATGTCAAATATTCTGAAAATGTTTATGTTATTAAACGATTATTTGAGTAGAGAATGAAAAGTTCTTTGTCATATCTTACAGCAACACATCTTTTTTTATTCCATTTGTTGTCAATGAACTACAATAGATAAATTAATGATCGGTTATATAACGAAAATATATTGAGATATTTGTAAAAAATCTATCGGTCCTCTTTTGATGACACCTTATTTCGAGAAATCATTTATATTGAATGATCGGAAAATATTGCCCACTCCTCATCCATGTCTTTCTTCTTATTGACAATATTCTAGACAAAATATTTTAGTCTAGATTAGTCTTCACAAAAATTGCTGCATTCCCTGAGTACAATGTAAGAGTTTTGTCTGGCCCCCGCTTAAGGAATTTCAGCATGTGGCATTCCAAAACAGGTTTAACAAAATGTATTGTATACCAAGACTTCCGATTTCGAATCTTTTTTCGAAGTACGTTTATTACAATATCAGGCCATATCTAATGGTGGCGGCGTGTTTATGAACATGTTTACAAGTAGGTACTTAATTGAGATCAATGACTCATTGAAAAATTCTGAATAGTCAGCGAAGAACTTAGAAAATATCCTACAAAAAGGGTCTTACAAAAAACAGTCCCACCAATGATGAGAATGTTAAAGATTTTTAGTACAATTTGTTAAAGTTTGATTTAGTTTACTTACTGGGAAGAAAATATTCTAGTTGAAATTTATTTTTTTAATGGAGTTAAGCTATGCTAAGTGAAACTATAATTTGTGAATGTTTCAAAGACTTCATTAAATCTATCACTGAAGGGGATTCAACGAGAGACTTTGACTTAGTTCAAATTTGATAGAAAATGGATGGTATAGGTGATTGAGTTTTGGCGTAATTCAAAATAAATGGTGTGAATTACAAGAACATAGTGAATAGACTAGAGGAGATGATATCTTTGATAGACGCCGATGGAAAGGGAGTGGAGACAATAGCGAATAAGATTGCTGGAAAAGTGTAAGTGAGTTTGAGGGTGCTCAAAGAGGAAATCATGGAAGATGTAAGAATTGCTCGGCAGAACGATATGGAGATAATGGTAGGAGCAATAGGTGAAAGAATGAGTTGAGCGTGAGGATTATAATGAGAAGCAAGAAGAAATTTAAAAAATAATTGGCAAAATTAATTGGCAGAGTGAGGATGATGCTAGTAGCGTGGGACAGAGATTGAAACTTTTGTGGAAAAGATATAATCCGTACTGGAAACAAAGAGAGAAAAAGTAAGGATAGAGTGATGTAAGAACTAGAACACAGAATTAATGACAAAATAAATTTTCTAACAAATAAGGGTCACACCAACTTACGTGACAGTTGTCCAAAGAAAGGGACGCGTCATTGCGACGCACAAGAAAAATATTACAATAATAAGACCAAAAGATAACTATGAAGGAGTTAACGTGGGGGACCATATGAAAAGACGATTGAAGGAACAAAAAGTCACTAAATGTTACTACTTGGAGAGAACTAAGAAATGAGTCTCTGATGATGGAGATGTAGAAAGAAAGTGATTTGCAGGTTTTCAAGTACATTGTAGCGAGTGCTGAATTACTATAACAAGGGAAGATACGAAAGGTAGACATGTGCCCATTGCGGGAATAAAGGACATTGCTTCAAAATTTGCCCAAACCATTTTGAGGATGAAAGGTGTGCTAATTATGAAAGGAAGAAGAAGGAAGGGAATCACTAAACAAGGAGTATAAATTGCCCAATATGTAAAAAAAATGTGTAGCAAATTAAGTGAACGACACATTATGGGTAAAGCAGGTAAATTTACACAGAGGCATGTGATGGATTGTCGACATGGTGCAAATAACAGAGGAGAAAAATATACAATTATGGGCTTTGCAAGAACCTTATTTAAGAAGGGGAAAGTTGATTTATCTGCCATTACGTTGTATGATAGTACACATGGATATTGGAATGATTACAATGATTATATCTAATAAAAGAATATGGAAATAATGGAAATCAGTTAATTCTTTACGAAAAATCTTTAAACAGTTTTAATGCACAAAGGGATGTAAATGTGGTACTTATTAACATATATGTTCAGCAAAGGCGAAAGGGCACGACAATTTTCCGATAAGTAAGAAAGATGATACAAAGTTTTAAATATAAAGAAGTACATGTGGGGGTTGGATCGCCCGATCCCATCTATTGGTGATAAAATACCAATAAAAGAGGCACGGAATTAGAGAATCTATTTTTTATTGTAAATATATATGGAATAGCAACATTTGAAACTAAAATTGGAACATCAATCATAGAAACAATGCTACACATTAGGACTAAAAGAACAAATGCGACTATGTGGGAAATTACTAGATGCATAGAAAGTTTTCATAAGACAATTTTGTTTCAAATTGAGGAAATAGAAAGAGGAACAGACAGAGATAAGAGTATAGAACTAAGTTTCTCACATGCAAACTGCGAACAATATAATAACTACGAAAACACGTTAAAATAAAGAGATTGGGGGAATAAGGTTCCAGTTTCGTCAACTTAGAGGAAGGACTACAAAAACAATTACTTTGGGATGTCTCACCATACTGTCGCATGAAAACTCAAATGAATAGGGCAGGAGAAATGTGGTGGGATAAAAAATTTGCAATGAAATTATTACGTAATAGATGAGACGGAGATATCAAAGAATGGCTAAAATCGCAGAGGAGCGGAAAAAATAGAGCAGAAAACGATATGCTATTAAAAAATTTAAAATATTGATGCAGAAGAAACTAGACTTCGGAGTTAACGTTTTAGAAGAAAATACAGGGCAGAATATTTGAGCATTACCATACCTTTTAGGTACGGAAAAATTAAAAAAAGAAAGAAACATGTAATACAAAGTAATACAAAGAAGAATGGCGAATATATTATAGATTAAGAGTATACAGGGGAAGAACTCGTAGAGGATATTTCAGGCACAGAAAAGGTAGGATATATGTAGGGAAGGGGTTATAGAGGAAAATATTATAGAAGAGGGGGAAATGAAGTCTATAATAAACGATCTTAAAGAAAAGAAAAGACTTATACACGGTTCTAAAACATGATATAATAAAGAAAAGAGAAAACAACTATATCAGAGGAATAACAGGTGTAGTGAATAAATGTTATAGATGTAATTACTTTCACAGGTCATGAATACTAGCAGAACTAAAAGTACTTCATAAAAGTGGAAATAAGTCAAAAATAATATACTAAATAGAGCGATGTAATAAAATAATAAAATAAGTTAAGGTTAATATCAAAGTAAAACAATGCAATTTCTTATATCTCCATACATATTTAACATTAGTAGGACCTAATAAAAATTATCGTTCTTTGTCGCTGAAAATGATTCAATATTTCATGTTGTGTTATTTGTTTTCAATAAGCTTACCGCGCGAAATGTTAATATAAGTGGATACCAAATGATATTGTACAGTGACGAGTTAGTAAGTAACTACTCGTCGAAGTATGTATTTTATTTACGATTCGCATAATAAGGTCTTTGAAAACAAATAACTCAAGATAAAATATTCATTTATATCAGCGGTAAAGATAGTAAGTAAGATTATTTGTATTAGTATATGCTATTGTGAAACATTTGCATTTGCAATAATAAGTATTTGACATTGCATTACTTTAATTAAAACCTTAATTTATGTTATTCGTAGTAGGTCATCGCTTAAATGATAAAAAAGATAAAAAATGATAAAAAAGAATTTTCATTTATTATATTATTTTATGCTTTTGGTATTAAAATTTGTTTATTTATTTGTCATAACAATTAATCTTGCCTGTTCATTTGTAATACAAAAAATATATTTTAAACACAAATTGTATTAATGTAAATATATAGCATAAATGATATAGCATCCGTGAGATACACTTTCCGGTAGTATAAAAATCTTTTGAGAAACGTTCATAATGATAAGAAAAAAAGTTAAAACGAAAAACGTAGGTTATACAATGCGTTATACTTGTATGAGAATGATGGATTGTATTTCAGGGGAGTTTCCCGGAAATAATTCTGCGCGAGGTACCTCGGAATTAAATCGTTATAATAAACCTTTCTAAAAGTTTTTATTTTACATAGATATCACAATATTGCATTTTCTGGGGGTTTATATATGAGTTTGACAAATTTCAATTCAATCGGTTGCGGGGAACTGATTTAAAATTCAGTCGCAAGATTTTGCCAAAGAATCTAACGAACAAGTGAAGTTAAATAAAATCTTGCAATGATTGCAAATCATATAGACCCATCTGTCTGTAATTGCTTTCCAAGGGCATATAAAGTAGCTAAAATTGTTTCATAAAAGTGGAAATATGAGCAAATATGACTTCAAATCATATAGATCCATATGTATCTTACCTTGTTTAGGAACACTTTTAGAAAAAAAATAGAAAAGGAAATGAGTTTACGAATAGGAGACTAAGTGAACCAAAATTAATATGGTTTCACAAAAACAAAAAATACAGAGATGGCTATGTATAAATTTCGTGAAATAGTGAACGAACGGAAAAGAAAGTACATGGTGGCTGTACTTTTGGACTTCAAAGGAGCATTCGAAAGCGTTCAAAGGAATCTGGTCATGGAAAAATTGATGAGTTCTGGTGTAAAAGAAAAGATAACGAAACTAGTAGAATCGTATTTTTCAAAATAGACTTGATATATTACTAATAGGAAACGAAAAGATGGTATGCAAAGTCTAAAAAGGGTATGCGCAAGGAAGTAACATGGTACCATTATTTTGGAGCGCAGGGTTAGATAAGCTATTGACATACTTGGTTAATAAGGGCATATTAAATTTCGCTTCCGCTGATATGGTCATCTTTATGGTGAAAATAGTAGAAGGAAATTATAAATAGTAGAAAGAAAGAAGTAAGAAAATTTTAGGAGATGTACATAATTATGTAATCAAAATGGGTCTGGAAATATCAAGAGAAAAAACAGAAGGCATAATATTTAGCAAAGGAACGAAACAATGATATAGGAAACCGACTATACAAATAGTAACTTAGGTCAAATATTTAGGAGTTGTAAAAGATGATAAGATGAATTTCTGACAACGTTTCTTATATGTTGACAGGAAAATCAAGAAAATGTATTATGAACCGGCGATTGTCGTATTTAATAAATATAATGTAGCAAGAAAACAATTAAGCAGATATACAATAGAGCATTATTGCAAGCGCATGGTGCATCGATGTGGTAGGATAGATCAAATCAGACACTTTTACAGTATTCTTGGGCGAATTACCTATTGATTTGGCTATCGATAAAGCGACAATACGACGATGGGGAAGTGAATGTTGATGGAGTAAAACCACATAGGGGCAAGAAAGAAAGGGTAAAATTATTGATGCTAAAGTTACAAAAGTGGTGGAACATACGTTGGGAGCAGGCGATTTAGGAAAGAAATTTATTTAGATATATACGATATGTGTCTTTTGTGAGAAAGAAAAGAAGTGGTTTGCAATAGGAATGAAGATGCTTCAAATTTTAATAGAACACGGGAATATAAAGAAGACTGCATGGATAATGAGTGTGAATGACGAAAAGGTATTGCCAGTGTTGAGCATATTATATATTATTGTGGATTTAATGATGAGGTACGGGCGAACTGGTTTAAAAATTTGAGAGAAAGGGGATTTTTGTGTTGCACAAGATTGGACGAGTTATGTAACGAGGAAAAGAAAAATATTTATTTTAAAGAATTCGTGGCAAAGAGTGCGGTAATAAGGGACATATATAAAAGAGATAAGCTATGTAGCAGATTAGTCAAACGTCCTCGAGGTGGGGTCAGTAACACTAATCTAATGCGGCCAAGATATTCTAATACACAAATATACAGAAACGAGGAAGAAAGAAGGAGACGGAGAATAATAAATTTGCGAAAGATAATTAAGAAAAAGGGAGAAAATGAAAGAAGAGAAATTAAGAAAGTGAAAGAAATGAAAGACTCTGGTATTGGCTAGACAGCCTTATAACATGGTTGAATGGGAAGAAAACAAAACTAAAAATAATACTATCATGGCCATTCCAAGCATACGGTGTTATGCAATTAACGCGTCATATCCAATCTAATGTGTAAGAAATTAAAAACAAAAAATATTTACTGCTGAGAACTTCCAAAACTTTTGAAAGGTTCACGTGTACAATACAGGATTTATTTTTGATTTGGAAAATATATGAAGTTTAATTTTTGGGGGCTAAATTTCATTTTCTTTGTACCAGCACATTTCTACAATTCTTTTAGGTCGCATTGTAACATTATTTGTTATTTGTGTTCCTTGTTTCTCCAATATTCGAATGTTACAGTTCTCTACAAAGAACTGCACTATGAAATTGTTATGTTATAATACATCCTTAATATACAGGAGAAAAATAATATTATCTCCCTTTTCCTGTGAAACTCCAGAAGTCTCCGTGTTGTAACCTGTTAATTACGGCTGGTGACCAACCTACAAGAACTTCTGTAATCATTTGAGTACACATGGATCAATTCCTGACTTCGCGGAATTTGTAAGACGACGATTGCATGCCACTAAATTAAATATCGTTGAGAAAAATATAAATATTGAGAGAGATGGTTCTTCTCGTCAAGGGACTTAGCAATATCCTTGATTATTGAAATAAGTTGGATTTCACTCCGGTATTCTGATCTAAATCTCTAATGTGAAGAATGTAAAAATTAATGTTCTTGCAAGTATTTTTCTAGTTAACCTTCATGGAATATTCAATCTATTTCCCTACCAGAGATCGCAAACTAATTGGTTGATAATTACTACATGTTGAGCAATCATTTGCTACCTACTTGAACAATTGTGCATTAATTATGTAATTCAATGATAAGGTACATAATCATAGTTCACCCTCGGAGTTAAAGTAAATTCCCGGAAATTTTGTTTTGACCGATTTATTTGTCATTATTATTATTAATATTCAAATTTCTTTGACTTTGCCGTACCAAATCTCAAACACCCTCTCAACCAAATATCGTCATCTGTCGAAAAATGACACAAACCTATCCATCTAAAAGTTATGCAAAACTTTTCATCTAACGCAAAGCAGAAGCACAAATTCCTCTATCAATTGCTTTGAAATGCAATTTCCCGACTTTAACATGATCTTCTTCTTCTTAATCTTTTCCTCTTCTATTATCTGGTGTCGAGGTTTGGTAAAGAGCTCGCTATTCTTTCCTGTTTAAGGATTTCTTCTTGGCTTCCTCCCACGTTATATTTTTCTCGGCTAGTTGTTCCTTTACCGAATCATCCCATGTCTTTCGAGGTCTTCCTCTTTTTTCTATTTCCAACTTTAACATTCCTTGGAGTTCTCTTAGATGTAAGACTGAATTGGAAATGTAATATTCAACAACGAATTGGCAATAACGAATAAAAGAGTCCAACAGTTATAATCCTTATTGAAATACTCATCATCCTTACGGCTGCATTCCGGTATCCAACTTAATCGTTCCAGGATCCTTTTTACCCGTTTCTACGCAAGCGTATTTAGTTATTAGATTAGACTTATATGGGACCCAGCTACTAAAACTAAAGCATTAAAATCTCTATTTTTAGAACAGAATTCTCCGTAAAAATAGTGATAGCACTCTGGTTTATCTCGATTTTTCAATTACGTGCAGAACTTGGTATTCAATCTTTTGAAACGTATTTCCAACAAATAGCTTCATAATCCTTTCGCTCTACATTTCGAACTATGGACATATTGTCCGCATAGAAAACACATCAAAAGAAAGTTCCCCAAGCATTGTTTTACCCGTAGAATTACAATAACAAAAGCATATACAGGTGTCTCAAAAAAATGTTGTGACAAACCACTAGGGGAGGTGGGCCTCGTCAAAAGGATTCAGAGTTGCATAGCAACCCATGGTCGCAAACTACATCGTACGCCACTAGGTGGTGGTGTACACGAGAGTAAACGAGGGAAAAGTGAGGATTTCTTCATTCAAACGCTAGCCAGCATACGAGGATCATGGAACGGTATACGAACGGTGAACATACAGACATGCACTTAACGTATGGAATAGCTGAGTGCAATAGACGAACGGCTGGACGCATTTATCGAGAGTGCTTCCCAGACAGACATCAACGGCTAGTTTGTTTGCACGTCTGCATCGAAATTTGTGCGAGTACGGGACATTAAGTAGTGGCAGGGCTACTGTGGGCAGACCACGATCGACGCGTTCGGTCGTTAGGGAAGAACGTGTGTTGGTTGTCGTGGAGACTAATTCAGGCACCAGTATACGTGCCGTTGACTCGGACTCAAGAATATCTCGTAGCAGTTTCCAGCGTGTTTTGAACGCCGAGTCCTTACGCACCTTTTATCTCCAAAGGATGCAATTATTACACGATGACGACCATCCTGCACGTTTGCGTTTCGCATAGTGGTTTCTACACCAAAGTGGCCGAGATGTGAATTTTCCAGCTTATGAGTTGTTCACTGATGAGGCCACATTCACTAGGGATGGCGTATTCAATCACCGCAATAAGCATTTGTGGGCACCAGAAAGTCCCACGGTGAGCGGTACCATGCGGCACAACATCACTTCACAGTTAATGTGTGGGCGGGTTTGGTCGGCGACTGCTTATTCGGATCGTACCTTTTACCATCCCGCTTCACCGCCGCGAATTGTCAGACCATTCTGGAACAGGCTATTCCCGGCTTGCTTGAAGATTTTCCAGCAAGTGGGAGGCGCAGCATGTCGTTCCAACAAGATCGGGAGCCTGTGCAATTTGGACTGGCTGTTCGTAGGCAACAGGTCATTCTCGCATCGATGGATTGGGTGTGGTGGACTGGTTCTCTGGTCCCCGCGCTCACCGGATTTATCGAGCCTTGATTTATTTCTGTGGGAAGTCATGAAATCTCTCACGTATCGCGATCCTGTAGAGTCTGAAATGGATCGTGGCAAGAATCGTCTGCGCAGCTACTACAACAAAAGAAACTCCCAGTGTATTCCAATGTATCCGGCAGTCAATGCTCCGTCGGTGTCAGGTATGCTCCGGTGGCGTCTGATGGTGCAAACTTCGGGTATCTGTTGTAACATTAGATATGTATTCATGTCGTACACCATTTGTACTCATTATGTCCAATAAATATTTCAAATGAATCACTCTCTTGTTTCCTTTCCGATCTTCGATATCTGCTACCATTTACACCCAACGTTCGCGGCCATGGATTACTATGCAATTCTCAATCCTTATGAATTGACCCACCTCCCCTAGAGGTTTGTCGCAACATTTCTGGGACTCCAAGGTGAACGAAACCTATTTAAAAGGGCCCATGAACTCTTTTAACTGGGTCCACACACCATTTCAAATAGTTGTGCACTCTTTAAAATGGGACCGCACCATTTTAAATAGGTCCATGCACCCTTTTAAATGAGTGTGCACCCTTTTCGATGGGTCCACGCATCCTTTAAGTTGGAACATTAATTATAAGAGTATATTTTGTGTTCCTTGTTATGGTAAAATACATATTATTTTTGATTATGCTATACTACACACAACAAAACTACATGCGTTCTTTAGAACGCATAATTTAATATATAATTGTTTAGCCAGTTACTGGAATAAACAACGCTTCTAAAATCTTTCTTTAGGTTATTAATTATCCTAACTCTTCTTCCTATTTGCGTTAATCAACGAACTCCCTTCTGAAAAATCAGGATTTTGTAAAGAAATTTGAAATACACGAAAAATAGCATCAAGCTTCAAAAAAATTATATTTCATACATCTAACAAGAGTGTATTTCTCAGAAGTTCTCTATTTTGTATTCTTGTAGTATTATTTTAAAATCTATGAACGTAACATCATCTATATAAGTTACCGTGGCGCAAGTGGTAGCGACGCGACTACTTCCTCTGCCTAATAACTAGTCGGTTAAAAACCTGCTTGGGTCAATTGTTTTTATTTCCTTTGGTGAATATAATAATATGCCGTTTTATACATTGGGGCTTTTTTTAACAAGTTAATTAAAGAAAATCAATGTGTTTTATATAACTTTATTGTTATCCGAGAAATTTTCTCGATTATCCGCGCATCCTTTTAAATGGGTTCACGCAACCTGTTAAACGGGTTCACAACCCTTTTAAATGAGTCCACGCACCCATTTAATTGGGTCCACGCATCGTTTTAAATGGGTTCACAAAAAGGACCTTTTACCCATTTAATGGGTTTTGTTTGCCTTGGGACATTCTGTATATCCAATGATCTTTCAATTTCATCGGTGTAAAATTTTAATTTAATTATATAAATTTTAATATTATAAAACACATATATGTATAACATATTTATAATCTATATTATAGTCCTAACCTGATGCCGAACACCTAACAGTCTGACAAGAAAAGTAATACAAGAAATTAAAATAATCAAATTTTGTTTTCATTATTTCCCGATATTTAAAACAAATGCATTAACATGAGTGTAATTTATCAAATTTAAACAAGAATTGTTAATTTAGAAATTTAGCTGAATACAGATGAATAATTCTCACAGAATTAACGTCCATTTTATAATCAAATAAATAAATAATCCAAGTCTTACGAAATTTAACATACGAACAGTATATATTTTGTAAAGCTCCAAATTAATACACTGTTTGTCCCTTCAAAGGTGGTAAGTCTTTGATTATTCACAGATGAATAATGTTCTCGATTCTTCCTTTGTAAATGGTACTCGTATGAAACTGTAGTAAAAATATCCCGCTGGCGAGATTATGGTCAACCTCCATTTGTCCGAAGGCGAAGGGGACTTCTCAAGCCATTGGACTTCAGGCAGACCTTATACTCACCCCGTGCGGAGCATCGAAGATATATGATTAATGTTAATTCTAGTATATTATCTTAATGCTAAGGTCCTATGTCTACTATACTTTAATAACGGGTGCATTTTCTTTATTTCCTTTCCCCCGTTTTAAATATGTATAATATTGCAACTTGGTGCTTTAAGTTAGAGATTTTTCTGTAAAAATCTTTTTTTTGTTTAATTGTGCTATTGATAACAGTTCGAGATATATCAGAATTTGTGGACAACCCCATTCTTTCTATTTTGATTTTGGGTTTATTACTTAAATTTTAAGAAGTATTGTCTTAATATTCAGACTCTGGATTTCTTACGGAATTTTTATTTTCATGAGGAAGAAAATTTATAATTCGCTAAGGTAGAGAAAACCATGAATGTAAAAGGAAAATACAAAATGGAATATTTTTCTAGCAACCTGAAACGAATAATAGGCCACAATAGAATGAGACTAGAAAACGTTTGTAGAAAAAGGAACATGTGATTTATATTTGGAGCAATCCATAAATGTGTACCACAATTATCATAATTAAATCTTAAAAACAAGAAAGGTTTTTTATGACAAATAAACTGCGGTTTTAATTAATTATGATTACTTTCCAATTGTATAGAAGAAACTTAATTTCAAATCTCAACAGAGTTGCACCACATGGCGAAGAAGCAGGAAAACGCAGAATGCTAGGCAGAAGATTCGGAGAACAGAGATGTTTTGTAAGTGAGTGTTATTAAAGCTCTTCACAAATCAAAGCAAATGTAAAAATAGATTGTTGGAATGGGAGAGAGAGATACTAAAAACGTGATGTCACGATACGATTCCTTGAGATAAGCGACATGAGCTGTAGGGGAAGTAAACAGAGAGGGTTAGTTTAGTTCAGGGTTAGTGACGGGGGAGAAGAAAATTCATGACAATTGATCTAAGTAGGGTAATTAATATGAACCAATCGACGAATTTGCCTCTTCCAGTGCTGTAAATAGCAGATCGTATTTGATATAATCACTAGAGTAAGACAATGGCGATCCGAAGTGTTTTTTCGTTAAAATTATAATTACGGAGAGTCGTGCACTGTGTGAAACGTTCGTGAACTTTCCTTCACCTGTTGCTGGCACTACGGCAAGAAAGGAAGTCACCGGTAAGATAACTGGAAGGAACGAGGCTGAATGCAGAGACAAGGCACCTGACGACCAGAGCAATTTCACTAAAGGAAAACGCGCGGGTGGAACAATAATTGAACACTTTTTACAAATGTTCTCATTTATCCCAAACTCATTTCTTTACAAGTCCTTAAAGCTACTGCTGTGTCACGGATTTTCCTATTTTTCGGCTTAAATTGAGGATTGCCCCACCGGCGGAACATTGGCATATTAAAATTTTTAATTATTGTAATAATTCAGTTGAATTTGACTTACCGATTATTGAAATAAGTTTAGAAAACTTCTGATAAGTCAAAAACCACTCTAATTATCACTCCTGGAAGATTTGGTACCCAGCATTGGAGGAGTGTCAGATCCCCTTTTTAAATAATTGTTAATAAGGGTTCAACTGCATTTGGTCTGCCGACTTTTAAAATCAGTTGAAAATGTTTCCAATTTACTACAACAGCCATTTTATCCAGCTTTACAGGACCAACAGACAGAAAAGAGTCTTTCAGTTTTGACATACAGACAATGAGTACGAATTATAAAGAATATTAAAATCCCAGTCATTTTGTAACTGATCTATTTCTATCGGATATATAACGGATTTATTTAATAAAAGGATGCCTCTCAGACTATTAGTTGATCAATTAATAGAAGTCAGGAGGCAAACTAGTAAAAGTTGAAGCCACGTAAATATATAATATGGACAGTTCGGTTTTTCCAGACTTTCCTTCAACCAATATCTATAATTTTTATTTACGCCTGACCGGATGCAACTCGGGAACAGTTTGACCGACCATTACGTGAAAATATGTGACTCAAAATAGAGTTGACATTAGGAAACATATATTGTACAAGTAACTCGAATTAACCGTTTATCGCCCACATGCGTTCACCCCATCGACAGAATGAGATTTTTTAATCAGTCACATTCACCCCTTGTAGTACGTTTCCGGAAAAACAAAGTTTCCGGAATGCTCAGCATAGATGTTGGGTCGCAGGAAGCTGAAACGCGAACACTTGGTGCGTTGCTGCAATGTTGGCAATTTCCGGACTGTCCCGATCCGCACTGCTCAGTGGTTGTGGTTAATTCCATGGTTGTTTTACGTCCCCAAGAATCGATTGACTTTTGTATGAATGCATCAATGACAGAGCTTGCTCTCAAGGGATTTTCATTCCTTCCAATCCCACTGGCATTGTATGAATCACCGAGCTTATCAATCGAATCCACAAATAAAATGTCATATGTGGGAGGGGGCGTACATAAATCTAGTTGGACGAATTCAACCGCTTTTTAATCCTGAAAAATTAACATCAATTATGAGTAATCAAAAGATGAATGTCTGGATGTTTGAAACTTAATCCGATGAACAAAACAATACCATTTGATGGATTTTCATCAAACGTGGTGAACTTGTCTCAAACGATCTAATTGATCCAATATGATATTTTAAGTATTTACAAGTCTCCTGATATTTAATAAGGCTTTGCGAGCAATAGCTGCTCATTGGACGAAGGCGTAGATAAAATTGGGAAATTGTTAAAGTTGAGAAATATATCAAACTACGTGAAAGTATGGAGCGACAAGCTAGAGACCAATTAAAATCCCCGGTCGATGCTGTGCGAGCGTAGTCAGAAAAATGATTTGAATAAACCCTATTTTTACACGCTATTTTATTCGCATTATGTATCAGTTTTTTTTAATCTTCGCGCATTTTAATCTAGTACTCACATAATTTATTTCTGTACAAAAACTAAAAGCACATATGAAAAACCTGTGACTAAAATGAAGAAAGTGATTGTTATTTATTGTATTGGAACTGAGAGATATACAATGGTTATTAATAACACCATCATTAATGCCCAGAGGGCAAAATGAAATATAAAGCAATATTACATATATTTTATGCCAGAATGAACACTTCACGTTCTCGCATTAAATAGAAAAAAGCTCTGGATGTGGCCACATTTATATCATTGGACAATGAATAAATGCAAAAAAAGAAGAGGTCAAGTATTGCGAAACTGGGTCACCTGATAAGAGACATCCGAAAATAAAACGCGGAATTAAACAAAACGTGACCCTTTTGGGCCCGGAGAATGGCCCAGGCGTATTTAACGTGTCACATAAAACACTTTCGCCTCATTTACCTCTAGGACGGTCGCCGCTCACTTAAAACATTCCCCGATTCATGAATATTTAGTAGGAAACGGCCCACTTCAGTCTTAGATGAGGGAAGGTGCACTCCCTGTAGCCTTCGGGTCTTGAGGGTCTAGAGTTCGAGATCGGACTTGGAGGTTTAAACGGGGAATTAACGAAAAAACAAACCATTTTGCATTCCATCGACGCTATAACGGACTCTAAATTGTTACTAAAATGGGTAATGTGCGACTGATTGAAAATATTGGACAGAAATATTTTTAAAAGCTCAGTTGACATGTTATAAATTTATATTAATATTCTGTATTATAGTATTTAAGACTATCAATCCCTAGTAGTTTTTAACACACGAAAGAAGATCATAAACAACCTCTTAAAATTTATTCAGTTTTCTGTAGTGCTATTCATACAATTTCAAAAAACATATAATACTATAATGATGTCGTTCGCAAGAAATAATAACCTATCACGATAGATTGATGATAATATTAAATTATATCCGTTTTAAGCGTTTACTAAATCACACAAGCCATAAAGTCTTTACGGCGTATAACTGACGTAAATCTGGAAATCTGTCAATAATACAAAAATATTCATACATAAATAAGTGTTTAAATTAGGTACCAATACTTTTTGTAGAACACATATGCACTACAAAAATGTTTATTCAGTTCGGAAATACCACTCTTTATTTTATTACTTGATTATTTTACTCCAATTGTCACTTGATCACTTTTCCTTTAATGAGAGGACACTAATGACCTAGATGTTGGCGAGTCATATAGTCCGAATTATAATAATAATAATAAAGCTTAATCACTTACACACGTAGAAACATTCAGTAAGGATATTAGAATGAGACTTGGTACCGATAAGTACAGAACATTGGCCATTCCCAAAGGTAACATAAAAAGAGAATCAACAAATGACTATTGTTTCGCAAAAACAAAATATACGCTTCAAACGATCGTGCGGGTGGCGGATTAATGGACACTTGGTATGAGCAGTCATCTCCGGAAATCACAGGTGTCATGCGCCTGTGCAGTTCTGCTCAATTGAGATTGCCGCTTAAAAGTTATATTATTTTAATCAGTATGCTGCAGGTAGCCGCCTTTGGAAGCACGACCGTGTCGCCGCGTGAACATGTGTAGTTCTCACTTCTACCAACAGGGCGCACCAATTGCCGAGTAGCCTCGCTCGTGGGGCAAACACTAGAAACATTTGACGGTCGTTGTCAAAAGCGTCTTCTGTAGATTCACGAGGCGACAAAAATACGAATTGTATCTCTATTAATTCGTTTTAATCAATTTTCCATACTGATAACTATTCGAAAAATTGAATAGTGTGAACTTACTAATTAAATTAAACGCATTATCGCAAGTTTCTTGACAATGAAACTGTGAATTTTAGAGCATCAATCAGATTAATTCTTGTTCAACAATGAGCTGTGTTTTCTTAATCTTATCGTTTCTCCCTTACTCGTGTTGGAAATTGTCAGCAGTCTGCTGTTTGCTGGAGAGGTGACTGCTTGGATCTTTATGTTTCGTGCAAACAACAATGAAATTATTAAAGGAATGGAAGAAAATGAATTCTACAAATATGTGGGACTACAATAATCCAGATCCATAGACCATACATAAAATAGCAACTAACTGAGGAATTTGAAGATCGAATCGCGAAATTAATAGATACAGATTTAAATGGCCGAAATTCAACAAAAGCAATTAATTCATTTGCCATTCCTATCCTCACTTATTCATTTGGAGTAGTTTCATGGACACTAACAGATATAGAAAACCTCCAGCAAAAATTCAAGATCATCATGACGAAGAATAGGTCACACTACAGAAGCTCAAATGTAGAATGGCACAGTCTGCCTCGCAGGGAAGGAGGAAGGGGCGTAATCCATTTGAAGAATCTACACAGTTCACAATTAAAACAACTCTGAGCATTCTTTTATCAGAGGAAGAATCTAACTTTTACAAGACCTTTCGTGCAGCTGACTAGAAATATACTCCTTTAAATTTAGCAGACCACTCTCCATAACCAAATGAAATTAACGTTGATATCAGTCAGAGAATTAGTCAATGGAAATCTAAACCACTTCATGATCCAGATGAGCCTCATATCGACAAATCTGCGTCGAACGTCTGGCTTACAAAAGGGGATCTATACTCGGAAACGGAGGGATTTCTCATGTCAATTCAAGACCAAGTAATAAGCACAAAGAACTATAGAAAATTTATATTGCAAGACACTGACATAGCAGATGAGAAATGTAGGAGATGCAAAATTAAACCAGAAACCATACAACACGTCACAGGAGGATGCACTCTATGCGGGAAGTATGGAATAATTGAAGACACTGTCCCGTACTACAAGTACTTCCCAAAATCCATTTCAGAGAACACTAGGTTCTCTGAAATTTATTTTGATAGATCAATCCTCACCGACAAGACAATCCATTATAGCAGACCAGATATTATTCTAATAGACAAACTCAAGAAAATCACACACATCATAGATATTGTAGTAACCAACACCCATAAACTACTTAGAATGATACAATTCTAAAATATAAAGATTTGAAAACAAAAATTCTTCGCTTATGGAATATAGAGTGTGTATAAATAGTTCCTATAGTCCTGTCTAGCACTGGAGTCATCCCTCACAGTCTGCATCTGAGCATCAATCGGCTTCATCTCCCAAAAACATATTTCTAACTTTACAAAACGCAGCCATCTTTAACATCTGTAGATTAGTAAGAAAATTTTTAAATAGTGATACCTTACCTGAATTCAACTACAAGTTGTAAAAAATAGTTCTTGAAAATAAATAAATAATAATAAGGGGTCAAGTTGGTTGGGAGGGGTAGTACCTTTGCTTGGGGTTGACTCGGCACTGGTCCTTACCATCCCAGGGATAAGCAGAGGAATCTTGCAGAGAATGTGTACTGTGATGACGTAAAATCCTTGACCGTCCATGAGTGAAGTGCCACATCCTACACGCGGTGACTCTGTTGATGCAGAACACGGCGGATCTAGAGGAGTAAACCTCAATAAAAAATCCCCAACTTCGTGGTGGAAGTTATCGTCCCAGGGAATGAATGGCTGTGGGTTACTCAGTCGCAAACGAAGCATTCCGGGCACCCGGCGACCTTCGGTTCTATGAAGCGGTGACAAAAGGGGCTCTGTTACTCCTGGCCTACAATTCATAGCTGCTCGTGGGAACATGACGAAAAGAATAACCAGATGTCAAAGTAAACTAAGCCATGTCGCTCTGCCTCTGGCTACCCAGGGATCGCGTCCCCCATTACAGGGTGGGATCGAAAAATTAATACCTGATAAATCCTCTCGAAAACAACTTATAGGAACTTACAATCATAACGAGTAAACTCAAGATGACTCATAACCTCATCCATCGAAAAAGACAACTAATATACAGAAACTTAACAAAAAAAGCCTTATACACTTGAGAAATACCGATAAATTTATGGTGCGCTGAGTACGTGAGAGAAAAAACAGGTCTTAGGAGTCAAAAAGCTATCTTTGAACTTGAGAACCAAATACAAGACGGATCCTGACAAATGAACTCCAACAAACTTGCAAATAGAAGTAGATGCATCCTAAGGAATAAGAAATTGACCCAACTTGAACTAGAAGAAATCAAGAAAAAGGTCCTTCAGTGTATAAAACAGGTGTAAATTAACGATAATCTACATCAAGTTTCAGAAGAAGAAAAAGAGAAGGAGGACAGATAGACGCCTTTAGAAATAAACAAGCTTGAGTCTATCATAGAGGGTAGTCCATCAGTTGATCAAGAGGGAAAATACTCAGAAAATAAGCGTAGAGAAGAAATATTAGATCTTTTCGAAATTGTATACTAAAATCTCATCTCAGAACGGGCCCAGCTACCGAAATAATCATGAATAAAACCACAGCAGCTGTTGTTCAGCAAGTTAACAAAGAATTGCAAGATATTATAGATAATGAAATAATAAAGATAAACAACATCACATCTCTGAACCACATTGTTTACGCGGTTGCAAGTGTAGTAGTAAATAATGTGTCTGGAAGTTCTGAACACAAAGTAATAGAACGTCGCCAATGTAGCATCAGAAGAAAATTCCAAGGGTTTCATTATGGAAACTTCAGAATTCAGGATCAGATAGGGAATCTCAGGAAAGATTGAAAAGATCTAAAAGGAATGGACAGGGAAAGCAAGGAAAAATAGTCTCAAGAAAGCACTTTTTGAGAAATACCAAATCAAGGAAGGACAACTAAAAGAAAAAAATTGAAATTATCAAGCAAAGAATTCGGCAAAAGCCCTATGGATTCGAAGATATGACAAGCGACAACAACAATATATTCAAAACAGAAGATTCATAGAAGACCCTAAAGCGTAATACAGGTCCTTAAAAAAAGCAAGGGAAAGGAAACGGAATGCTAGGACAAGAGGAGACCTATGCATTACTGGAATTCCATATGGGGAAATGAAGAAATGACTTTACCCAACGCAAAAGTGTGGCGTGGCATGTCGAACACCGCATATGTCGTAGGAAAACATCACTGTACATGAAGTTCTGGGCGTCATCAAGAAAACAGCGAACTGGAAGTAAGCAGGAATTGACAAGATACAAAATAACTGGTTCAAAAACTCCTTATCACTACATTCCACAATTGCTAGCTGCTTCAACCAGCTGTTTGAAATATCATGCAGAATATCAGACTGGCTTACTTTAGGAATACATACCTACTACCGAAGAACAAAGATACAAGAAATACAAAGAACTACCGATCTATCACATGTCTTCCCACCATCTACAAATTACTCACTAGCACAATAGCGCAACGAATTTCAGTCTCTTTGGATGCAGAAAACATAATGCCAGAGCAACAAAATAGCTGCTGTAAATCCTCAATTCACAAAGCAAAGCAAATGGCAAAGAACACTCACAATGAGAGATTAAAACAACGACAACATGGGCATAGGAAGCTTGAGGATTAAAAGAGGAATTTTTCAAGGACACTCTTTATCACTTCTCCTTTTCTGCATGTGTCTTATTCCTCCGAGTTGGCGTTTACAACAAATGCAAAGTGGATACCGAATGAAAGGACAGAAAGAACAAATGTCACACTTACTGTACATGGATGACTTACAGATATTTGCGAGTAATGAAGAAGAACTTAGAAAACAACTAGCAGTAGTGGTTGAATTCAGTAGGAGGATATATATGAAATTTGGCTAAAAAAAGGGCGCAAAATTTTTTTTAGTCCGAGGGAAGGTTGTTAAGAAATACAGCATTAATGTTTCAAATCAAAATGAGATCAGAAGTTTAGAATCAGGTATTTGCTATAAATATTTAGGAATCGACGGACGATGTGGTATTCAACTTGCTACCATGAAAGAGAAAGTAAATAAGACGAACCCCAGAAGTGTTCGGAATACTTGACTGGTCCGTGACTGATTTCAAACGGATGGACAGGGAAACCCGAAAACACCTCACTATGCATAAGATGATGCATCCTCGCGCGGATGTGGATTGATTGTACGTTCGACGAAACGATGGAGGGAGAGATCTAACCCGTTTTGAAAATACATTCAAGATAACGGTCATGAGACTGCGAATATCCATGAAAGTAAAACCATATTCCAACTACATGAAAATCATCGAAAAATGCGATGAAAACAAAGCATCCAGTAAATCCTCATGTAGACTAGGCAAATCGTATCAAGAAGAAATTTTCGGCAATGAAAACTCGCAGGACCGAATAACTGTCACTACACAAGCCAAAGAACTGTACAATCAACTACTCCAGCACACATGGCAAAAAAAGAACCTTCATGGACAATTTACCAAAAGGATTACCGCTGAAGGTATTAATGAAGGAGCATCATTTTCATGACTAAGAAATGGTAACCTGAAAGGAGAAACGAAAGGAGAAGGGATAAACGGAAGCTACTGCTATTCAGGACCAAGCAATAAGGACCAGGAACTACGAAACAAAGATATTACATCAGGACACAGATGGACCATGCCGACTGTAGAGAGAAGCAAGAAACAATCGACCATCTAGTTTCAGGATGCCCCATTATGGCCAAGAATGAGTATTTGGTAGGACATAACAGAGTTTGTTCATATATACATTAGCACACATGAACTTTCAGGTACACTGTGAAATAAAAATGGTATAAACACGAACCTAGCTCTGTGAACTCCAATGAAAAAGTCACAATCCTCTGGGCAATAAATACTGACAGGACAATCAATGCAAATAGGCCTGACATTGTCCTGAAGGATAAAGAGAGTAAGGAATACCTTCTTATTTATGTTTCTGTTCCCAACGACATGAATGTTGTGTGCAAAGAGGTAGAAAAACTACTCAAATATAACGACCTGACTATTGAATGCCAAAGAATGTGGGGAATGAAGACTAAATTCTTCCCTATTATTATCGGAGTCACAGGAACAGTAAGCAAATATATAGAAGATATTCTTCAGAAAATTCCTGGAAAAGCCTATCTATCTGAGCTTCAAAAAATAGCCATATTATCTGGGGACGCTCATATTATCCGGAAAGCGTGCATCTAAGAATTTCTCTAGGAGACGCAGCCTAAGGGAAGTGGAACTTCTTTGGACGCTTTCCGAAATACTTACCAACAATGCTGAGAAATAGGTCAAAAATAATAATAATAATAATAGTAAACTTTTATAAGGAGTAATTAACATCCATATACATATGCATAAGAGATCATACATGTTTCGGGGAAGAAAAGGTGAAATGAAGTTGAACAATTGTGACGATGTGAGACATAAATTATTTTCATGATAATTTCTTGAATTGATTTCCCACTAAAACCGTTATTGAACTGAGCAAATAATGCCCAATGATGTCCAATTAATGACCTCAAGTTTCCTAGCAATTTATTAAGTGAAATTGGACACAATATTGTGACAAATATGACAAATTGAAGGCAAATTTAAAAGGAAAAACATTGTAGGAGGTAATATGAGAATATGCTCTAACTCTAATTAAATATTTTGATCAATAAAGCAGATGAAGTTAATTGTATTGCAATTATTATGTTTTGAAATGCAAAACATTAGATTTAAATGTATAGAATAAACAAACAAAAACAAGAAAAAAATTATTCCAGATTGGTAGGTTTTTGAAACCGAGGTCTTGGAAAAAAATTCAAGTCGTCGTCGTCATCATCATCATCATTCCTATTATTATTATTATTATTATTATTATTATTATTATTATTATTATATTACGTGTTTTGGTGAGCTTCAGGTCATGAGGTCTGCTCTACCACCCAACCGTCTTGATAGAAGAAGCTTCAGAATACTTATCATTAAATAACATAAAACACAAGTAATTTGAATACGATCGACGAAGAACCAAATCAATTCGAAAAGTTATCTTAATGAAACCAGAACATTCTTTGAATTGCAAATTAAGAATCATGAAATCGTGTACCGCGGAATTCGTGTAATGAATTTTAGTCGCTCTACCAAGTTTAGTGCTCAAAATTTTTAATTCATTAAAGGGAAAATGTAAGAAGCAGTGGAAAATACGCAACAAGAGAAATTGTCATTTCGGTTCTTGTTATTTTCACAGAACTCGAATTAATGCAATTTATATTTAATATGTTTCATTACGTAATTCGTAAGTACATTTTGGTGTCCCTGGAGAAAAAAACTTAAAAATTTTAATTTATAAAAGTGTTACTTTTAAATAATGTTTTTACTTTACTTTCATAATTTTCATTTTTCCCTATCGCTTCACATTGATATTCTACATGAGGTTTTTGAGCTAATATACGAGTATTAAGGTTTTCGTTACTTTGCGTTATCACCTTCTACATAATTTCATGTGTTGGACTTTATATTAGCAATATTTTGTTATAATACAACTCGCATTGTTTCATATGTAATTTCAAGTTTTTGGTTTGAAGAAACAGATAGTAATAATTATAATAATAATAATAATAATAATAATAATAATAATAAGTAAAGCTTGCATGNAGCACACATGAACTTTCAGGTACACTGTGAAATAAAAATGGTATAAACACGAACCTAGCTCTGTGAACTCCAATGAAAAAGTCACAATCCTCTGGGCAATAAATACTGACAGGACAATCAATGCAAATAGGCCTGACATTGTCCTGAAGGATAAAGAGAGTAAGGAATACCTTCTTATTTATGTTTCTGTTTCCAACGACATGAATGTTATGAGCAAGGAGGCAGAAAAACTGCTCAAATATAAAGACCTGGCTATTGAATGCCAAAGTATGTGGGGAATGAAGACAAAAGTCTGCCCTGTTATTATCGTAGCCACGGGAACAGTAAGCAAATATATAGAAGATATTCTTCAGAAAATTCCTGGATAAAGCTGTCTATCTGAGCTCCAAAAAATAGCTATATTATCTGGGATGTGTGCACCTAAGAATTTCTCTAGGAGATCCAGCGTTAGGGACGTGCAACTTCTTTGGACGCGTTCCGAAATACTTCCCAGCTATGCTGAGAAATAAGCCCAAAACAATAACAATAATAATGTTTATTCGCATAATGACCTTATAGATTACATGGTGTCAAGCATTTGTTGTAAAATTAATACATACAAATTACTCAAATGAAAGATCATAACAGTATATAGATAAATTAGGCCATTCCAAAGTTAAAATACCAATTAAAATGGGTTGTATAACTAGTACTATGCATAACATCTGTAGACGTACAGACTAATTACTATTTACAACAACACACCTATATAGCAATTATAAATACAGAAATACTTATTTAAACATTACACAAATATTTATAAAGCATACACATTGCAATATATTTATAGATACATAATCCTACAACACTAACTGCTAAAATTTACACCAGCAATACCAAGCATGTATATTACACATTATTTATAATATTTGCACAAAAATATTACACCATATTATTTCAAGTCAAATGAAGAAAACTGATGATGCCAAAGGATTCGTAAAGCGTTCATAGTAGCTCCTGCAATTTATAAGGGCACTCGTTAATGAGATAATTTATAGTACTTAAAAAAAACATTTTGTTTGCATCTTTAATTTGTTCTGGAAGTTTATTTAAAATTAAAATGGCTCTTTCAATTGGATTGAAATGTAGCTGATTTAGAATTACACGCCGTGATCGTTTTGTTGTCCCCTAGTATCATATGTATAGAGTGCTTTTTTTGTGTAAAAATTTTGATAATATTATATATCAAGCGTATAATGCTACAAACATCATAATATTATATTTAATATAATACTTTTTACATAATTCTTTGGATTTATTTTTTTTAGATTCATCTGAGGACTCTTCTCTGCAGTACCATGATATTCCTGTCCCTATTTGTATTGGATGTGCCACCCCATATTTCTATGCTTTATGGTATATGTGTATGAATTGTTGCATTGTATATTGGAATTAGTTGTTCTGACTTCATGAATTTAGCAAGATTTAGCAACTCTAATTAAGTTATTTACATACTTGTATAAGTGAATTTCTGGTTTGTTTTTGTTTACTATTACATATTATAGTTGTATCATCAGCATAGGGGACTTATTTATAATTAGTGAAAAGGGGAAAATCATTTACACATAATAAAAATAATAATGGCCCTAATACAAAACCTTGTGGTACTCCTGATGTGACTGTTTCTAAAGATCTAGTTTTATAAATGGAATTGTCATTTTCCCAATCTAACTTGAAGCATTGTTTCCAATTGGTCAAATATAATTTTAGGAGGTTATTTATTTTGTCTCGTAATCCTAAATGATTAATATTTGTTAGAATTTCTTTATATAATAAACTGTCAATAGCCTTCGAGAGATCTATAAAAATACTTGCAATTTTCCTATCGTTTTTTGGAGCACATTGTTGATGAAATTTATTACAGCTGTAATAGTGCACCGTTTCTTTCTAAAACCGTGTTGGGTGTTCACTAGTATCTTATTGTGTTCCAGAAAACTACATATACGTTTCGATATAAAATTTTCAAAGAGTTTTATAAAACTTGTATTTATCCAAATGTAACATTCAAATATTAAGTAATAACGATTATTAAGAATTCAAAAAACATCATAGAATAATGCCACTCACAAACATTTTCTACTAAAATCCCCAAGATTTCTCTCCCTGTAGTGGACTGTCTGTGTTTTTGAGACTGTACTATACTTGTTTTACACTTTTTCGGGTGCCATTACCTCAATACAACAGCCATTTTCCCTCGTCCTTGAAAGACCCTGTGCCGAGATCGTTCTAGTGTGCGCCACTTTGCCAGCTTTCGCCTTGGAGAGTGTCTATTCCCGGCGGGCAGACGACCGCCCCAAGGACCGTGTGAAGGACAGTAATGACAAGCGGCTCGCTCTCTGCGCGACCCTTCTCTAGTGGGTATCTCCAGGAAATAAAATATTTTTATTTTTACATGATGTGTATTTCTTCTGCTTCTACTATGCCTAATGTTTCATAAGAATTTTGTTATTACTTGATGGATTTTATCGGTGTCATTATCATGATTGAATTGTCATTTTATATCTCAGCAGACATTTCCGCGACATGCCTTTACAAAAGAACACAAATTTGCGCCACTTTTTGAAAGTGTAACAATTTGTTTGTTTCATATAACTTTAATAAAAAACAGTTGACAATAAAATAAAAGAAGATTGTCTCTTTCTCAAGTTGTTCCTCGTGAAATCTTATTGAAGTTTGTGGAAGTGCCTATTATAGTAGCCAAGGAGCTCGTACAATATTGGAAGAGATACATTTTTTTCATTTATTGCGACTGACTTCAATATCCTTGTCTGTGTAGCATTTGCAATACAAGGAACTATATTCAATTCTATCTTCGAGATTCGTCCCTGGACGCTACACATCTTATCCGCACTGGGCATCTTATCCGCGAAGAGGGGTCGAATATCTCCTATTTCATGCGTGAAGTTTCTCTTATTCCCCCTATTTTATGTACATATTCTTCAAACACTTTGTACGCTTTCTTCCGTCGTAATGTAGAGTTCTTTATCTTTCATGTCTACTATATCAATTCTTCTAAAGTCTTTAATGAAACGTGCTCTCTCTTACAATCTCACAGAAGGTGATCATGTGTTTCTTGATCTAGGTTGCATTCACATTCATTATCGTATTCCAAAATGTCGTAAATATTGGAGAAAATCATCATGACCAATTAAAAATTGCATCAGAACCCGCGACGGACTGAACCACTTCTTAGTCCTCTGTACAAATTGTACCCTTTTAATATAACTATAGGTTACCCTGCCCTTTGGACTTCCGTTCCAGCGAGTCTGTATTAAGTTCTCTGTAAACTTTTTTCTAGCTGCCTTATCTATATTACACAGTACCTCTTCATTATCCTGTATCGTCCCTTTCTGCTTCTATATATGTTGGTATTTTACATTTGAATGAACAGATCTATAGATAGTATCTCTGCAAACACATTGAGCGCTTCTGTAGACACAGTGTTGTAGTATTCTGTTATAGGCAACATACACTATCTCTCCATTTGTAGTAAACGTCGTTCGTATGTAACATTTATCAACCTATCCGCCCATACTACGCAGTCATACGCAGCCTGTCTCAGGGCGCCAACATGCAGAATTCTTGTGTCTATGCGTGATATATCATATTTGTGATACCCTATCCTGTGTAGTATAATTTGTACTTTCCGATTGATGTAACTCAAGTGCTGAGCGAACTGTAAACGATCATCGAACACAACTCCTAAATATCTATGACTCCTCTCAACTTTCGGCCATGCATTCTAAGAATCATTTCCCTTCTGTTCTGTATCGGATTTCCAAACCACATGACACGCGTCTTCGACTCCGATAATGTCAACCCTTGTTGGGTACATACCTCTACACATTCATTAATCTCACGTTGTGCTTCCTGTTCTAGTGATACAGTGTGACTTGTATATTTATTTACAGAATATATCCTCGCCGCATTATTTTCCTTTACATTAATCATATGCATGACTTGTGCAAGTAGCTTACTTACCACTCTTATGGATTGCAAACAAATTCACAACCTTGCATCTAACAAAATTAATACTAAAAAAATAACACTACCCCACAAAAAAGTATCTGTACTTCCTAGGGACATAAGCATCGTCTCAGCATAAAAAAAATACGTCGAATCCATATACCCGGGTCCCTGGTACATATAATTTTGTTTTGTAGGGCTCTGTAATACTACTATCAACTAAAAATTCAGAACTCTACGATAAAATAGGTTTCTATCTTCCTCCAAAAAGGTGTGATCAGTGAAAGGATTCGCGATTGCTAATTTACTTTCTCCGTTTGAAAAAATCGGTGAAATCACTCAGGAGACTGAATAATTTGTAGTCGTCACCACCGTCACAGTCCTTCATTAATCAAGTTAATGTAGAATTTCACTCTGTAATTCAGAGCGTCGATAGACGACAAATCTACGGAGGCGTTCTAATTATAATAAGCTACGTGGATTCCATTGTTAGGGCTCTAATGACCATGACGTTAGCGAGCCCTAAAGCCCCAAGAAAAAAATGTTTTGTACGCTTTGGGACATATTATGCCACGTTTCTTACAAAAACTGGTATGGTTTCTTACAAAAACTGTAGGAAACAGTTTACTGTTTTAATTGTTCAGAGGAGAATAAAAATTCCTTAATATCAACTTGAAACATTTGAGCAAAGATTAATTTTTGAAGTTAAAAATTGAGACTCCTGAACTTTTTAATTCTCAATGAGCAAGAACAAACAAATATCCGATTTAAATCAAAAAGTTCTGAAAGTTAAAGTAATATTTTATTAATTTAAGATGTAATTAATCTTATTATTATTATTATTATTATTAATGTAAGTAACCGTATAAACCAATTGTTAAATCTATCTTTAGGTAGTTTCTTCATCACAAACGTTTTGTAAATGAAAAATCTTTACTTTTATTGGTCGAAGAGAATAATAGATGAATAAACGTTTATTAATATTTCATTATTCTTAATATCGTCAACGTAATGAATTTTGATGTTCTTATATATAGTTTGAATGGTCTTTCCTAAAACAAATTGATTTCACTCGCGCTTTATTCATATTTATGATTTTCTGTCATCAAAGTCTTATTTACTTGTACGGTTGTAATTTTTAGAATAGTCATTAAAGAGTGAAGTGGGTTTGCGAAACATACTAGAACATGTAGTCTCTTTTTTATTCACAGTCACAATTTTCATTCAAATGGATGGCCATGATCCAGTATACATTTTTTCTTTGAGTTTTCAATAGAGAAAAAAAAAACGTCACAGATACTTCCACTTTCACCGAGCTTTTATAAAGCAATTTTAAACAAGTCTTTGAGTGAATCGCTGAATGCCTTTTTCTGCTAAAATTCTTTCACTGTTTTGCTAATTAGTCATTGCATACCCACGAAAATATTTTCTCTTCTTTTATGCAGAGCACAGAAATAGCCACGTACAAAATAAAAGTTCACCCCACTTGGTCAGAATAAGGTTCCAATAGTCCATGATACTTGAAGTGATTTATGACTTAAGTCTTGGGTTTCAAAGAGCCCAGACTGCATTCCGTTTTTTTTTCAGACAAGGGCTATAACTCGCAGGCGGTTAGAGAGTTTGGTTCTCCACCCACCGTCGTTCCCGCAGATTTCAATTTAATGCCAACAGTGGGAATTCAAGTTAATTTTAAAACGTTTCCTATTTGCTTTGAGTAAAAGAAATCGAGAAAGAGGCGGAAAGAGAGAAAAAACATGAGTTACAACTTGAATGGAATACCATATGAGAACTTACGATTGTATTTTAGATATTTATACTTTTTTGTTGCACGCATATTTATATTTCCCCAACTAAATTTACTGCAAGTAACTCAGAAAAGTAATACTGTATCTCATCAATATATTAATTCATCCTAGAAATTTAAAAAAATATTGAGAATAAATATTAACAGGAACAATGACAGTAGAGAAAATAGAAAAAAATAAGAACTCAGTAAAGAAAGGTGGTAATTAGGTAGCTCTAGTATACCTTTTTAAAGCGATAAAATATTAAACTATCTCACGTTAAACAAATCAGAGTCACTTTTTTATTAAATTTTGCAATAACTATACCCTTATATAGTGTAATTAAAGAGCCTTAAAATTTTCCAAATACTGCCCTTGTTAGTATGTCGCATGAACTTCNATTAAAGAGCCTTAAAATTTTCCAAATACTGCCCTTGTTAGTATGTCGCATGAACTTCAAAAATTCACCTTAATCAATGCAATGAAAAATATTTAAACGTTATTTGTCTCTTAGCTCAAAATCTATTTGTGATTTTGGTTTAATTATTCGACATCGTTCAAAAACAATTTTCATATATTTTATCATTATTAAAATGAACTTGTGGTTTTTCAATATTGAAAGGATTGTTCATTAATAGGTCGTAAAAATGAAAAAAATTATTGAAAACAAACTTCAAATTATTCGATCAAAGCGGAAATCACGAACAGATTTCGGCATTTAAGAACGAATAGAAGACAAGCGAATGAAATAAAAACACGATCTCGAGTCGAACGGTGGAGTTGCCACAGAGGTTGGGGACAAGGAACAGAAAGGGTGCGAGGAGAGAGGGGGGAGCTAGTAATTACACTCATACAATTACACGCTGCGCGTTGGACACTAAAAGGACTTCTGCGATACACAGAAATGTCTCTTTGCGACTGAAGCAGCTGCAGGAGGAGGAGGAGGCAGAGGAGGAAGAAGAAATATAAAAAAGAGAGAAAAGAATGAATACACAAATGCGAGTGGCGGAATCCCTTCGCACTTGGGAGGTTCTTCTTCATTAGGAAAAGCTTCTCAAGAGCAAATGAAAGGGAATTCCTTATATTGGTTCCAGGTGGTTAGGAGATTAAATACAGTTATTTCAGTAGGTTTAAAAAAATTACATTTTGAGTGAAACGTGATGCGCATCGTGATTACAGCCAAAATATACAATTGAATAACCATCAATAGATTTTCGAAAGATTTTAACATACTTGCATTTTCGTTTGTTTTGGATATTATGTATTAAGGTTACAGCACAGATGGTTATTTGCATTATTCGTAATATAAAGAATTTTAGGTTTATTAAAAATATTTAGATTGACAAAGATAATAGAAATAGTTATGTAATACATGCATATAATAAGCGAAACACAAAAAAATCTTACATGTTTTACTTAATAAAATTGAAAAAAATGTGCTTTCAGAATGTTGTACAATAATCTCATCACATCCATTACACTAAGGGTCTTAAAGATGTTACAACAAATATCTACCTACGTTGAGTAAAACAATTATAACAATTGTAATTGTATTTGTCTTTTATTCTTTAATTTTTCTTCTCTGTCTTCACTATTAAATGTCTGCAGCACGAAAGAGAAAGCGGAGTTCGTAAGCGAGTAAATGCTTGAACGAGGGTAAATCGAACCGAAACAATGTACCACCCCTTAGAGCTCTCCAAAATAGATAGTACGACACGATAAGGGTCAGGCTCTTGAACACCCTTAGTGAAAAGCTCGTGATGGAAAACGTTCGAATAGAAAAAATTCTAAACATAAAGTAAAATGTGTTCTATAGTAATAGACTGATTTTCCCCTGCGTTTGACGTCAGAAAAGTAGAGGGGGTTGGGTCTTGAAGAAACGAAGGAACGGAAGACAGGGTAAATAGAGAGCAGGAAGTGAGGTGATCGGATACTTGCGATAACCATGAGAATGGTGAAGAGGAAGAAAATTCTACCTTTACTCGAAAGTAACTAGTTATAGTATGTTACGAATCGAGTTGTGTCAAGATCATTGTGTATTAACATCTGAGTTGCAAGCCAACATAAAGCAGTATCCACCGTACATCTGCCATTGTAGACAAAGAACGATGGAGGAAATCCAGCCTCATGATCACCCAGTCAGCAGTTCTAGTATTATGTTCCGTTCCATGGTTTGGTGGTGATTCCAGCATTCTCACGTGCTATCCAAATGACTCCACATGTCGCGGATGTACATGGCTGGGTATCGGACTCCTGAACTTCTAAGTTGAAATGGAAGTCTGTTTCCCCTTTCCTCTTCATTTGATGAGGTTTGGTATTTGTTTCTTGATTAAGTTTTTTTTGGTGAGTGCGTGTGTGTGTGTGTGGGGGGGGGGAGAACAAATAACTGAGTGAAGCGGGATCATGGCTCTGACTGCACCCAAGTTAGTAAAAAATCACTGAGTTGCATAATTGTTTTTTATTTTTATTGTAATTGTCATGAAACACAACAGTATGAATAATACTTATGAAAAAAACATGATTTAATTTCTAACTATTGGTTAGAAATTATATTGTACAAGTAATATTCAGGAACTCATTTGACTCGTTTGAAATGCACAAGTACATGTAAAGAATGGCGACTGAGTTCAACGGTTTCGTGATTTGTGCATTTAAAAGTTTGTCGGAAAAAGTAAAGTATCTTACTCAGATGTCCGGTGACATATAGGTAAAAGTAATGTAAAACATACTACGAAAATCAATAATCAAATTAAATTGAAATTCCATCACTTCTGTGATTAAAAAGTTGGTCTTATTTTGTAAATAAGTGTTTTCTTCATTAGACGCAATGTATTTCAACATCAATAAAAATAAAAGTAATTCCATTTTAATGGCCGGTGAGGTATGTTTTTCATGTTAATAACACAATAAATACATGTAACTCTGTTTATTTATGCGGATTTAAGATATTTTTGTGATTTAATTCTACCTACACTAGAACTACCTGAAACCACTAAAATATCTGAAAAAAGCATAAATAGAGAAACATTTACTTATCGTGATTTCAACTTCCTCACCGATCATTTAAATAAAATAATTGTAACCATAATTCATAGTGTAATACACTGTGTCTCATGGAGACAATACTAATTTTCAAACAAAACAAAAAAACTTTTAAATGACAAAATTGGTGTAGGTTTCTTTTGTAATGAATTTTTTTCGGTCATTTTTACATCAGTTTTATCTACAACCGGACATTTGAGAAAGATATTTCACTTTCTCGGAGGTGAGATGCACAACGAAAACATTGCACACTAAAACATCACGAAAATATGAGCCAAGGGAGAACCTGAATATTGTTTTTACAACACTTTTTAATTAAAGATAAAAATTAAATCATGTTTTCTTCGTTATTATTCATATTGTAGTGCTTTAGACAATAAAAATGAAAAGAAATAAAACAAATATACTTTGCAGTGATTCGTCTAACTTAAAGAGTAATGCAATGGAAAGAGTGCTATCATTTTTTTTGTTGTAGTCGTAGAATTCTGGAGTTTCTCTTTGTTTTTATGTGTCAAGATAACAAAATTTTTAGAGTTTCTTATTCAGGATAACCTGAAATGGATTTGTCACATTGAAAATCTGAATTCCATACTTAGCAAATTGTTCTATGCATTCCAAATTTTAGTCAACATTGTTAGACAACACGTTTCTCGCTGTGTGTATTTTGAAAATTTTTATTCTCATTTACGATACGACATTGTCTTCTGGGCCAATCCGCTCGGATCATTCAAATTTTCAGAATTAAATAGTTATAAAGAAAAAAAAATAGTTCGGATTATATGCAAATCTCACCCCTGAAATTTATGAAATCCTTTATTCCCTCTCCCTTGCATATACATTTATGAAGTAGTCGTGTTTGTTAAGACAGAACTATTAAAAATCCCATCTCTGCTTTAGAAAAAACAATCTAGTTCAGGAACACAATACTCGTAATAAGGCTAATACTAATCACTCTGGCGTGTAAACAACTCTTTGCCAAAGAGACCTATATCATTCAGGAATAATTTTGTATAATTCCCTTCCAAAATATATAAAACACATATTTGTCCGCGGTTAAATCCATGGTTAAAAGTTTCTAATGTGCTACTGTTTCTATAATGTGAAATAATTTACAGATTTTAATAAAAGAAGTTAAGTTCAATTTCCTAATAAATATTGTTTTCCATATGATTTCAGATGATGTGGGTGGTGTTAGTACCTCTATAACTTTATCACAATATTGTTATAGTACTTTAGATACTGATTAAATTCATTTTTTCATGCATGTTGTTTTGGTCCTTTTGTTTTTAATAGTTTATATTTAACTGGCACATTATCTCTGTAGCCCCATTCTAAACCGGGTTTTTCTCAGATTTTCTTTCGAGAGGTGGTGGATTTTCCTTGGGCGGAAATGTCATTAATATTTTTGTTTTATTAATCTCGAATTTTGAACTGAACAATTATGTACAATTTATTTTGGAATAACAAATTGATAATAGTATGTATTTATTAACAATTTCTTTTATAAATATTAAATCCACCACTGACCTTGAGTCTTTGATCTGAATTAATGAGATGGTCCTTTGCTTGTTTCCGGAGAGTACTTAGTTTGTTGCACCCCACTTGGTCATACGCAGCTTGCAACTGCTTTTTTGTCAATAAAATTTATCTTATCTTACCACCTTTGAAATTAATTTTCCTAAGGAATCAAATGTAAATTCATTATTTCTTAACCCTACAACTTCTATCGAAATAAAAAATTGAATAAATTCCTTCTCCAAACGGAAAGCACCTGGATTTGATAACATAACTATTATTATTTAAGAAACATGATAATTCATACTGAGTTCAATTGTAAATTTGAGCATGAGTTGTAGTGAGTTTCCAACTCTTCTTCAAAAAGCAGTCATAATACCATTGTAAAAGAAATGTGACAAGGAAGACCTAAGAAATTAACGACCAATTGCCCCTCTTTCGATATTTTTTAAAATGTCAGAAAAAATTGTCAAAGTAAGACTTCCTGAAGTTCTAGATAAAAACAATTATTTTTGTGTTAAACAATTTGGATTCAGGCAAGGTGTAAATACCGTAAAAGTATTAATGAACTATATGGAACAAGTTCATAACGGTGAAAACGATGGTAATCATTGTGCGGGAATATTAGTGGATGTAATGAAGGTATTTGACACTGTTGACCATTCAGTACTTCTAATTCTTTTGTAGAGAATGTATTATGCAGGAATAATAGTTTGGTTTTAAAATTGTTCAGATCATTCCTGAGAGGTTGAACCCTATAAACTAGGATAAATGGGATTATTAGTGAAGAGGGGCTTGTAAACATTGTACAGTACATTCATTTAAATCTACATTTATTTGTTTGTTCAGCGCTCGAAGAAAGACCTGTTTTGACCCCTCTTAAAGTAGTACTTGCGTTGGTAGAATTAAATCTCAAAATCTGAAATCGGCTTAAATAAATAGTGCAGATTTATGATGGTTGGATATTTAAAGAACGAATAGAGGAGTCATGTGGGGGACCTAAGTTAAGACAATAATTATCAAGATGGAGAAAATAACATTTGTTTGGTAAGTATTAAAAGCACAAGGAGAACCAGCAAAACGGAAGGGAGAGAGCAAGACTTCTTTTTTACCCTTAATTTGATCTGTCTCAGCAAGATACTTTTTTCTGCATGAACCTCGCGTCTCATGGGTGCGCTGTATCACAACAATCACGAACATGTTGGTTGTCCGTGCTGAAAAGAAATGATATTGGTTTATAGAAATAATAATACCTCAGGAATAAATTGACTGAGAATGATATCACGTTGGCAATAAAGATTCGTTTTAGAAAACGGTTTTTATCTCTGGTTTGTTTAAGAGAAAAACTTAAAATGGCGGACTAAAATTTAATAAACTAAAACAAATCCCATACGGATACATGTCATTTATTTTAAGTCTTATAGCACTAAAAACGTCTGCTGTCAGTAAATGAATTTGACTTCCATTAGATAGTAATACATATTTTTTAGATTTAGAAATTGCTAGATAAAATAATTCAAGAATTCTACTGGAAATGTGGAAATGAAGGGAGCCAATTAAGGCATTACTCTCTCACAACATGCCTTAATGCATGTTGCATTTAGTTTCGAGGCTCTCCACAAGCCAATATCGAATACTTTTACTCGCGGTATTTATGAAATGAATTTTCAGTTTTCCTTTACTTTGCGTGCCGAGAGGAAATGTTATTTTAGAGTATCTTCGTGATGTATCTAATGAATAAAGTTTTCTTCATTCTTTACTAATATTAAAAACTTTAATGATATTCTTGGAAACTTTATTTCTTATCTACTTCCAATAATATGTATGATTAAAGCTACATAAATTGTTGAAGTTCTTAGAATTACATTTATTTACTGACTATATGTATTCTTTCCCCTCTCTTATTTTCACTGTATAATAATGATCTACTGAAATTACTAAAGTCGCGCAATCACATGTACCCTGATGATTTTAACACACACACATACACACACACACACACACACACACATATATATATATATATATATATATATATATATATATATATATATANCTTACTCTCCCCAACATGTAAATGCTGCAATTAATTTAGTAAATGAAGGACTTGTCAAAATCAACTCATAGTCAAAATGCCATAACCCCAAAATTAACTCAAACAAATGGCAAGCTATCATTATTGGTAACAAATATCCTCTTAGAAAAAATTAGCGACACAAATCATTCCAATTTATTCATTGGAAACGTCAAAATTTAATTGTCAGGGAGCGTAAAAAATTTAGTCATAGAGGAAACTTTATCCTGTAAGGAGCACATCTCCCAAAGATGTCAAAGAGCATACTGCATCCTACGGCCATTGTACGTACCACGCAAAAGATTTTTCTCCTAACCCATAAAGCAAATTCTTGTTCAGGCTCTAATATTACATCATCTTGACTACTGCGATGTAATACGATTCCTCGTACGTTCTCGCAAACAGATTTAAAAAAGTATAGAACGTCTGTATTCGGTTCATTATTGGATTAAACCGCTATAACCAGTTGACAGAATTCTATAAAAAAAATTGGCCGGATGAAGCTAGTTAAAAGGCCCATTTTCCATTCACACCTCTTCCTCCAGAAGATAACTCACAATAAGACATCGGACTATCTCCGCTCACTTTTTCTATTTTTATCTGATATCTACTATTTAAATACCCGTTCTTCCGCTAATCTTAGGTTACTCATACCTGAACACCGGACACACAAATATTCCCGTTCCTTTGCACTAGGAGCAGACAAAACGTGGGAGGAAAACTCGCTGTGTGTTTGGCAAAAATATATCATAAAATACATTAGATCCGTCGTAATTCTCGAACATTCCTTATACAAAGATTCATGAACGAATGAGAATGAATGATTTGTGCTGTTTTCAATTGACAATGTTCAATAACCTCACGTAGCCTCTTATATTCCAAAATGACATGCTCTTTTCTTGTGTTAATACTTTATCTCTATTTAATGGACTTTCAACATATTTTTCTATCTCAATGCTAATTTTATTAAATATTTTGTATGTGTTAGTGTGTCCATCGTTTGTATTTTAATGAATAATGAGTGTACTTATGTGGTTAAATGTAAGAGAAATCGAATGCCGTAACTTGGCCAACAAATAAAGGCTATTTATTTATTATTACTATTATTATTATTTTCATTATACATTAATTCTCAGCTCAAGGCTGGAGAAGAAGAGATGCCAAGTATTCCTTTCTATGATTTGATTTAGTATTCAGAAGAACTTCCGGACAGTTCGACACGTTTCTAGAATGGCAGCTTTTTGCACCGGTAGGAAAAGGTGTCGAGGGAGGTTCAATTTTTCTATATTTCTGAACAAGTCTGTGGGGATAATGCCAGTTGCTGAGATAATGATTGGAATTATTATTATTATTATTATTATTATTATTATTATTATTATTATTATTATTATTAATATTATTATTATTATATGCATACAGATTCCACATTTACATATTTCTCGACAAAAGTTATTCAAGAATAGGAAATGTAAAGCACAATGAAAATAAAGGTTAAGAATTAATTCCACGACATAACTCTATCAGCATTAATATACAGATTTAATGTACTAAGGAAAGATACAAACCTTTAAATATGGTAAAAGTGATTTGTCGTGAATAAGGAATGTTTTTTCTCAAATAACAAAAATGTAATGTTGCGTAATTGGTGAATTTATTTGGTATAAAATATCGTTTACTTTAACAAAACTGAACCAAACTCACGAGTAACAACCTAACATATAAAACAAAAAAATATTTAAAAAACCTTCGTAATTTTATTATTTCTTACTTATCTGAATTTTTTTCAGTCTCCTGAGAGAATTTTATCTATTTATCTTTCAGATAAAATAAGCTTTATCATGAGATTATATTTTGTATTCAACATTATATTCACAAGCGTGATGTGTGTGCTTGATAACGCAATTTTTTTACTTTCGACAAACAATTGTAGCTCTTGAGTTACTGACGAAGGTTCATTTTCGTTTTTGATTTGAAGTTATGGCCCTTAAAAGTATGTAAAATAGATGTTTACCACCAAATGTCGTGGTCAGGCTTGCCTCAAGCCACTGAATGAGTAGAGTCATATTGACGCTTTTATCTCCAGTCCCTAGATAGCCCTTTTTGGTATTTATATTATATAAATGAAGATAAAGTACATGCCTTACAATGTATATATTTGGTGTCAGCCGTGCAGGTGCAATCTGGTAACCTACGTGAACCTGAACACGGTGTGCGCGTGAATTTTTTACATCTTTGCCTGGTGTTGTCTGTCGCTGTCACCACTCGCACTATCGTGTCTCAACTGTGCAAAAGCTCAACTGAGCTTTGTAGATGTGAATACTTACAAATGATTTAGCAATATAGCAATGTCAATAGTGTTGCCAAAGAAACATAGGCAGTTGACGAAAATGGATTTTAACTCCTGAACATGAGACTAGAAAAAGTTACAATATTGGTGTAAATGTAATCGCGTTAAAATACAAAATTATCAACCGTAACAAAGTGACGGTAGTGATCTTCGTTTATGTTCATTTACCTACAAATTTGTATTACCAAGTGGCGTGAGATAATTGTAAATGAAATATTTCCAGGAGTAAATAATTTAATTGCATACTTACCTGTATTTTACCTCTTCTCTGTGAGAACAAACAAATACGAATTCGCTTTCCGTTTTTGTCGAAAGTAGTGTCGTGTCTGTCGTGGGCAATCCTGACAGGTTGGCGGAAAGGATTGCGGTCGGACAGGTGATAAGGGGAAGTTCGGTTCCAAATGAAACTCCGAGCATGCATAGGGTGTTTTAATACTCACTGTCGAGAGGTCAGCGGCGGAGCCGAGCGTCAGGGGTGGTCGGGAGACACAGTGCGTCGAGGCGGGCAGAGTTCGAAACCGGAGGCGGCATCACGCTTGTAACCGGTCGGCGGGTTCTCCAGTCGGGCAGCGGCGACGGGAGTCGACCGAGCCTGGCGACGGTGAAGCGGCTGGAGATCGTGAGACGATCGAGAGCTGGTTGCGACGATTGAGACGATTCAGAGCCTCTGACCTTAATTCCTTCCCTTATATAATGCCTATCATTGGCGCGTCACTGTGTCCCACTGACCTCACTCCACGTTCGGCATTGCGACGTCTGTCCTCGATAAAGTGATGACGGTTTCAGCCACGCGGTCCTCCACACGACAGTAGTACCAAAAGTTTAGCTTGTGTGTGAAAGGGACAAATATAGAAGTTGTGAGATCACTCATACAAATATAGATATTTTTCGCTGAGATGCGTATCTTCTTAGTGTAGACGCACTCTGCTTGGATCATGCAAATCGAATAAATTCGTAGCGTTGTTTGAAAACACGTATTCTTGATCATTATGTCACTAAGCCGGTTGGAAGCCAGAGATGTTGCACAGAACAGCATCTACTGCAGCAATGGATGTGATCTACACCTCTCATCCAACATCCACTATACGGGAAGTGAATTCAAGACACCGCTATCCGTTCCACTTCAATGCCTTTTTGGAAGTTATTCCATTTTTTTTTAATTGCAAGTTTAATTCCATTGAACTATTATTATTCGATTTCTATTACATTATTACTTTTTACTTTCGATCAGATATTGTACATTTTGTACAGATCAGATGTGCATTTTTGTTGATGAAGAAAAGTCTCTGTCTGTACTTACAATTTGAGTTTACCCATGCACTCTCCGAAAATAGTCAGTTGCTGGGTTTTCGTGTTTTTACATTCACTGCTTTTGCTCCAGGTCACGTGCTGCGTTTACGAATATAATTCCTTACGAATATAATATATGGAAGTTCAAATGAAATAGACGCGAGGATATAATTTCCTCAGTGTTTCATATTCTAGTAATTACTAAGTAATATGTTTGTTTATTAAATGTAAACAATACTACATTCACCTTATTTCGTATCATAGTCATATTTTACAAGTGTACTATATTTTATTACGATCTTAATAATTTGTTACATTTTTAACATCAAACCATGCAACATCATTACAAATGTGTACCACTTAATAATGATGTAAAATAAATATATTTGAAATATTTTTATTTAGTTCAAATAGATTAAATAATTAGAATATCTAGAAATATTCTCTTTTGCTGTTGTAAGTAATACGTTGCTTCTATATTCACAAAATATTTAACAAACTGTAGTACATTATATAATTTTATCTCGGATTATTATATTTTGTGATTTCTATATTGATATTGGTGAACATACCATCTATTTTAAAAGACAAATTTAGCCTAATAAAATACAAGGAGGCACGAAAGCAAAAGAAACCTAATTTTTGCAGATAAAAAGAGTTTGTTCAAATGAAGTATGTGTATGTATCCTCGTAAATTCTTAATTCTCCTGGATTTTATGATTTGGCTAAAAATGAATTTCTTAAATCGTTGGTTTCATTGAGTAAAAATGTTATTCCTTAACATTAATTTTTTAGAGTTGTTGTGTAATGTACGAGCATTATTAGATCTACTTGTATAACGAGCGGCTGATTTCTAAAAAAATGAACATGCACTACACAAAAAAACTGTCGGATGAATTGAAACTAAACTTAAAATGTCTTAACAAATTTTTATTAATTAGTGTAATTTAATAATAAAAAAATAAACGTCGGAAATATAAACGTACCTTACAAATTATTATACCTAAGAAATGATACATGCGATAAAACACAGAGACACTGGAGTTATGCGGCATTTGCATAGAACTTAAGGAACAAATTAACTCCAAATGATTCTTATCAAACCACCCAATCTTCAGAAAGTTTTACTGATAATAGGATCAGAGTGTGGTATCAAGAATCTCACTTTCTATGAAAATAATGAGCGGTCAGTGTGAAACAGCAGATCCTCTTAGCACATGTCCAGCAACCAACTCTCAGGAGTAGGATAGAGTTCTAGGAAAATCCTCTCTGGTTCACACAGCTCAGGCAAAGCCCCCTATATAGATGCCCAGCCTCTACACAGAATACCTACATCCCACAAAAGTACCTCTAATCATTTCATTGAATCAAAGGTTACTCTTAATAAACGTTACGCATTTTTTGAAAAATTAATAATAATTTTGTTTTTTACTTTTAGATGACGATTTACATTGAATGCAATGAATATCGTTCTGTTATATTACTAAAACTTTAAATTTTAAAATACTAAACCCTCGTTATAAAACTCCCGACTTTAGAAGTTTTCATGCCATTTTTAGATTCTGCTCCATGTTATTGCATTTGACCGTATAACTTAATCAGATAAAATTTTTAAACAATGTTTATCTCAACTATTTCTCGTTTTTAGGAAAATTGACTCAACGAATGTGAACAATAGGTACGTAATACAATAAGAGAATTATGAATTCTAAAACTGAAAAACAAAAGAAAACAAAACAAAATCAGTAAATCATCGAATTCTTTTACCAATTTAAATCTTTATAAACTATTTTTCTGTCTCAACGATTCAAAGAAAATACTACTAATATAGGTCTATACTTCCATCTAGTGAACTGACACCTGAGAATATCGCATATAGCCATTAGCGTAACCAAAGGGACGTGGAAGCAACGAGAGCAACGCCATCGATGCTTGTAATGGAAGTATTCGATCGCTGCTCTCCTTCCTCCCTTCCTCCGAAAAACCTTCCCTTCCTCCACCCTCTCACTTTGTAACTCTCAAATGAAAGGCTTCCCGCAGCAGCAGATGCCAGCGAGTGGCGCATTTGCATCGCAACAGATTCAAACCGCTTCATTCAACCACCCCAACCCACCCCCACCCTCTCTCTCTCCATGGAAGAGCGTTTCGTGATCATTTCTCTAGGAAGGGTGAAAGGAAGGAAGGGAAGAACACAATATACCTTCTTCATAAGTACAAGAGTTAATTATATATTTCAGTTACTTCAATACTTATTCAGATTGACATTAAAGATACTGAATTCAAAAATTAAATTGCATAACTTTCTCTCACATTAGATATAGTGATATGTAATTTAATGGAAAAAGCATATTACGGTTAAAAATCCCGAAGTAAATTTTTGCTAATAATACCATGCATTAACTAATCTTTTCTTAAAATATGAGCAAATTTTGGTCGTTCATATTTTTAATAAAAAATTAAATTAAAAAAAGTTAATTTCTTTAAATAATAATCTCAATTTCCTTATATCAATATTTCCTCAATTTCCTTGTGTCAATATTTTTAGTATTAAGAAATAATGATAAAAATTCCAGAATTGTTATAGTATTTCGCAAATAAAATTATTGTTACAGAAAAAAATATTTCTAGGAATAATTCAAGTGACTTCATTTTAATTTACTTTGCTCTAAATACATTATTCAATCGATCGATTGAGTTATCGATATAGCACCGACACACACATGACGTTGCGATACGTTTCAATCTAATCAGTTTTTGTAGATTTGAAAAGATTCAACATTCACAAAACATACTCAACAATAATACCAGAAGGAGAAGAGCTTGGCGTTTATATGTAGTGTATGCACCTTTTTTAAAAAATGCGTAATGTTAAATTATTATGTTCCATATTAAATGTAGTTTCATTTTGTGGCATTGGCGAAACAAAAATTATTTTGAGTTTCCACTGAAAATGTCTTTTTTATTCATAAGATATTAGAATTCTGTATAGAAGAATATGTTTTCAATATAATTGAATGGAGATACGTTTAATAAATCAAATTTTGCACAAACCATATTTTGTGAATATTAGGTAGCTTTTTTGCCTTTTCTTTCTAAAATAAATAAATGTGTAAAAACAAATTTGTAAAGATAGTAACGATAATTTTTTGCTTACCTCAATATTATGCAAACACATGTTTTCATGCAGCGTACTTCATGCCCCATGCACCATACAATAAGCCTCACCTAGAAACACAAAAGAAAAAAGAAATACAATTTTTATAAATTTGGCAAAGAACTGTAAATTTAATACACTGCTCATTATATGGTGCTGTGTTTGAAATCACAGTTAACATGCTAAATAAGTTTCTGTGTTTTTGTGTTTCTCCTATCAATGACCACACGTTGCAAATCTCGTAAATTCATTTTAAAAAAGTAAACCTCGAAATAAAAGCGTAGATTATACAAATGAACTTCAACTTTGATCAAGTATAGGAGCGAGACTGTCACTTCATTGTGCCAGTTTGTTGACAAAGGAATTTCACTGATTTTTTAAATTTATTTTTTGTAAGATCAGTTGGAGTAATTGTTTCATGTGATTCATATTTTTAATGATTTTCTTTAGTATGAAAATGTCAAAAACGTAATGTAACCAAATCAATTCCCTAGAAAGCTCAGTATTGGCTAATATAGATTCCTATGAACCATTTCATCAGTGCATCGATAGATAACAAGTAATTTTATTTTATTCCAAAATTGATTTGAATTATGTTTCAATATATATGCCCAAAAATAGAGAAAAACATCCATCACAATTACAGATAAATGAAAGAGCCTCTGCTGGGAGACGACTAACTCCACTCTGATTCAGTCTAGATCCACAGCCCATTCTCTGAACCAACCGGCTCACCGTCACGTCTGATAATTTGTATGCCAAGTACTTTCAACATATGGCATCTGTCAAGCTTTTATGCGTCCTAAATTAGAGAGGCTGCTTTGAAGGTCCGTTGTGTGATGCGGCGACAATTCTAAAACAGATGTGATGAAAGGGCGACGCAACCCGCTTCGCCACCGTGTCCACGGGACTGCATAGGCCAGACCAGTCGGATCTCCACGCTCTGAAATATGCATTCCAACATTGCGCCTGTCCTGGAGACCTAGGCGCTTCCCAGTTTGTGGCTAACCCTCTACAGGGGAAATGGGGTGCAACGAAATTGCATGCTTAATGGATGAATAGCGTTTAAGATACTTCCATTCAGTTTCAAAAGTGAGTGAGAAGTTTAAGTTACAAATTTCATCAGCACTAGCAAAACCAAGGCCAATTAATTGGTACTAACATTTAAGAAGAAAAAAATATTAAGAGAATGTGAATGTATTAATTAAAAGATAAGTTTTTGTTACAATCAACTTCAGACTTCCTGCTGGAGAAAACCCAATAACCTCAGTTCATTATCTCGTAACTTAGGTCTGGCCAACCATTCACTTTCTAGGAACGTTCTATATTTGGTCTGTAATAACGTTCTATAATTCACATTATTATGAAGTTCCATAAAATATTTTTTAAATTTACAACATCAATTTACAGTTGCAGAAACGAAAATAGTAACATCATTGAACGTTAAAAATATAAAGCAAATGTAAGCTTATTTGTTTACTGTGTTTTTCCACACAATGTTCTAAGAGGCTATGTGCACCGCCATCTGTTAGGTAAATTATGAACCTACGTTAATTCGGATATATTTTGTATTTTGTAGACAGTTATAAAGTTGGAACAAAGTTGGAATAATTAATATTTGAAATTATTAATAACGATTCTTCCAAAATTTCAAAAATAATCTTATTGTTGGTATATAATTTTTGGAAATGTAACGGACAGGAAAACGATATTTTTAGGAGGATATATTTTAGAAATACAGTATAGCGATAGAAATGTTAAATATTATACTTTTCCTGAAGTAACATCAGGAACTTTCATTAATTTGTACAGTAATGGTAACAATACCTCACAATCTTCATATTTCTTTAAGTGTGCAAAATTATCGGAAGAAATGTAATTATATCAGAAATTAAGGAAAATTTCGGTACATTAAGGTGTGGAGGTTTTGAAGGACCGAAAATGTGATGAAGGAGTTTGAGGTGGGAGTTGAGCAAGAGAAGTGCCAACAAAATAATTTAATAACATAAATTGCAACTAGCAAGAAAAAGCATTAAAATAAAATCAATGAAGGAATACAAAACTGAAAATTGAGTTACTGCGATGAGGTGACGGTGGAATGATCCCATTGTGCAGATGCCACGTTGTTTGATCTTGATGGCGTTGGGTTGATGTTGATTTGATGATTTGAGTTGACATGCAGTTGATGAGGAAAGTCCTGATGTTCGAGGCCAAACGATGCTAGCAGGTAATCACGTGGCGATTTGACTTAAAGATTATCTCGTGAGAGATTGTTTGCTGATGCTAACGAGATACGCGGTTGCCGCCTCAAGTCAATTCCAGCAGCTGTCTTCTATTAGAGGCCGAAGAGAACTTTTCGGCACAGGCGCCAAATGAAAAATGAACAATGAAATGATGACTGGTGTCGATTCGAGCGAGTTAGAGAGAATGAACCACTTCAGCTTTTCACAGGCATATTTGTAGCTGCTATAGCTCATGCGCTAACGTGACGTCTCAGATCGATCGTGTATCGATCGTCCATCTTGGTCGATTTGACTTGATACGTGATGCCAGGTTATTTCAAGTGGTTCTGGCGGGGAAATATAGAATACAGTTCCGTGGATTCCAGGATGCTTTTAAATACTCGTTTGTTAATTAATACTATGTTTAACCCATTCTTCCCCCATTTCATTTTTTAACTCAAAGGTGTGAAATTTGAATGAACTTATGAGGTTCGGAGAAATAGTTCATAAAAGAACAACAATCGAGAGATGTCACTAAATTGACACAAAGGGTGTCGAGTCCATAGGTTGCTCACTATGTTGCGATATGTAACCAGATCGTTACAAGTTTTTTATGGTATAGTTACAATTACAAGTAAGTTTAGCGTAATGTACAATGTAAGGAGGATAATGTTATTTATTAATTTTAAGCGTAATACCAATATATATATAACATCAAATAAAGTTCTCAATTTGCTTAGATATCTGAAAGATTCCATAAATATGTTTTTACTCACTGTATGATAAGATATGATAACTGTCTTTTACATTTATAATATTACTACTCATTATTGTATACAACAACGTATGCTTTAAGGCTATTTATAAGAAATAATATTTTCTTAGTAAAATATGAAAACAAAGACTTATAACGAACAGATGCACCAGAAAAAAATATTTCCCTAGAAACGGGAAATAGTTTGTATAAAATAATGGTTATTTTCAATCTTGTTTAACGAATTGTGTATTTTAATAATTTAATTTTTTTAAGTACTTTATTTAAGGATCTAGAATCACAAATTCTCTCTCAAAACACTGAATAACAGAGAAATAATGTAAGAGAAGTTATGTTTCTCGAAGACCTGTAATGTGGAATCATTTCTTCACTTGGGCCATGAAGAGGAGATTTGATCGCAAGAAAAACTAGCGAGTTTCTGAAAGAGAATTGAATAATATATGTGAAAAGTCCTAAAACAAGTCGATGTGATCTAGGTCAAGTGCCAGTTGTTTTTTATTTCACTCTGGGGCACAGAGAATAATTGCATGTAAATTTTGTAAGAGAAGAACGTAAAATGGAAAAATTAGTCTATAACTCTCGTACATTGTATTGGGCGCGGTGCACTCTGATGAAATGCGTTTCATGAACTATACCTATGTGTACCGCACCAGGGTTGGTAATCCTCTTATTAAAGGAACAGAAGTGAATAAATTAAGAAAAAAATATTTAACGTGGAATAATTACCATTAAAATATATTCATTTATTTGACGAACATTCATTGAAGAGTAACAAGTTATTCATTTAACTGTAAATAGATTAATAATACGAAGTTACTCCCTTACGTTATTTGACATAAATAACGAATAATATGTTATTATTTCATTTTATGTAAATAAATATTGAATAATGACGTGAACAGGTTGGCACAAAAGCATTCTGTTAACTCAAAGTCCAGGAGACTCGTGAGAGTAACATCACAGCAAATTTCATATTCATGCATTTCAAATTACAGAAGTATAGTGAGGGGAAGGAGAAACACGGTTAATTTTAAGAATTAGGGTCAATTAATCTCTAACAAAGACGCAAAAGTTGAAAACGTTAAAAAGTATTATGTGATTCAACACGATGCACATTTGACGAAAGGTAATGGGTACAGTTATCTCTTTGCCACTATCTATTCAGGAGGTTTTTTAGTGGGTATGGTCGAGATATTCGGGGAGTCCCACACACGGGGAAGAGTCACGACGGCTCTTCTCTATGGTGAGAAATGAATTTTTTCCCCATCTGCAAGGTCTCTAATGTCCTTGCCGTAGACGAGCCCTAAAGCCCCACAAAAAAACTATCTATGCTATAAAATACACTTTTAAGACAAATTACTGATTCTGCGCTAATTTAAAGGTAAGTAGTATAGATCTGCATCGGTAGATTTATATATTTTTATGTTGTAAACATCAATATATTTAATTCAACACACAAGTAGCGATTGAAACGCAAGTGAAAATACTCTCTGGGCTATTAATTGTGTCTGTCGATAAAAAAACGGATAAAAATGTATTTTCTGTCGCAAACAAATGTTTGGTTTGAACCAATTAATACAATATAAAACTTCACTAAATATAATTTTCAATTAATTCTGTGGATAATTCAATATGATGACATTAATGGTATTTTAAATAGTACAAACAGTGTTGTTACTGTTTGATAATTTGACCATATTAAATAATTTGTATACGATACTTTAATTATTTGTACACAAGTGTGATTCATTGTTGTTGATGAAGGATACTTAATAATGCATCTGATCTTTGTAGAAGAGATTCGGGAGACTTAGTTTTTTCGTTGGCTTCATTGCTTCTTTGCCTTCTACGTGTCTTTGACTATCCATCATTGTGAGAGTGTCGTTTTTCCTACACTTTTCAATTTCACACAAAAAGTGACATTAAAGAAAGATTTTGTGAAGATAATTAATTACTTTCGACGATAAACTTCATATATTTATTCAATGGAAGTTTTATGTATATATTATATATAAGCGTTATGTAAGTATGGGTATAAATAAATAAACAAATGAATGTAACTCTAAACTTGTACAGATGAATCGGGAGGAAGGCAAAAATCTTCGAATTGTAGATGGCGTAGGAAATCTAGTGTAGGCGCTGAATACAGGTGCAAAATTGTATCGTGCAGTAAGTATCATTTTATCTTACGTTGTCATTTTCGTAGATTGGTTCAATAAAACAAGAATACAGAAAAGCAGTTCAGGAAATTTAGGAATTTTCAAACACTTTTTTATAAAGACAGACAATACTTCAACGCATCAAAAATTCAGCTTGTGAAGCGTAGCGGAGGGAAACAGAGTAATAAATCTGCTTGAGAACACAAAAACAACGGATTCTCTGCAGATGGTAGAGAGAGAGAGCGAGTGCGAAAAGTGGCTTGAGAGAGTGGGTGCTGGGAGGTATCGACGAACCAGTGCACACAAATAAACTTCGTCTGAAATTAAGCAAACACTATTAATTAGACTCCATACAATGAAGATTCGAGATCTCATTTGTTAAGATTTTCGGAAACATGCACTCGTATAAAAAGTGCACAAATATTGTCCAATTTGATAATAACAATATTCTTAGGAATTAAAATTTGCTTGATATGCAAATCAAGTTTAGTTTCATTTTATTCAACGCGATACATTACTGAACAAGATCAGCGCTATGTGCCGCACATTCGTCGTTGTAATTGAAGGAATTAAAGGTGTAAAACAGTTTAAAGTGTATTTGAGGTAGACTTATTTATATAATTAGTTTGTATCATACTTTCCGTTATGAACTATTCTTAGGTGTAAGAGAACCTCTACATAATCCTTTTCACCTACATACGTTCTTAGAGCTGATTGATAGAAGAAACAAGAACGGATTAAAAAATGGGCAAGAGCTGACACACATAAAAAAATTAAGATAGAAGAAAAAAGAGAAAATACAAGAAGTGAAAATTAAGAATTATTGTAACAAATGCTTTACCTACACGAGGTGTTAGAAGATTCTGATACGCATTCCGAAAATATGGCAGACAATATTCTAAAGGAAGTAACATAGAAGGGAACTTTAAAATGCGCAGGTTGAAAGTTATACTGATTTTTTAAATACTGAAACATATTGACTATTAGTATGTTCTATTTAAATATTAGCGACACACTGAAAAAAACTGATAAAATCGACAAGTTTGCCAGTTTTTTGCATCTCCTTTAAGAACACACTTTGGACAATCATGCGGAAATTCCCTTACACTACAGGCTGACACCTGCTATAGTAAAAGGTCACCGACTGCTTTCATAAGTTTTGCATCGGGTGCCGTGAAATCAAATTACAATATTCTTCTTCGATACTGAATATCGTTTATATAACAAAAACATATTGCTTTATAATTTAGATCATTTGTGAGACCTTAATTATCAAGTTATATTTATTTGTTTTTGTTAGCAAAACATTGAATTTTTGTTGTTATATCACCTAAAATATCAGTGGTATTTTACTGCAATACAAAAAACAAGTGAGGTTAACAGAATGAAACGCATATTGTAAATAATTCGCTTATATATATATATATATATANTGTCTCTTATACACATCTAGATGTGTATAAGAGACAGTATATATATATCAATACTCTCCGAAACAATAAATCATTTTTCTTCTTCTATTTTTCAGTATACTTTAGCTCGAAATTATTTATGTCCAAAAAAAAGTTTATTATATAAAATTGGAAGAGTATGAAGAAAAATTAAACTAAACCGTTTTTAAAATAGTATTTCAATATTCATGCACTAATAATTCACAATATCCATACACCGATCGATAAGTATTATCAAATGTGGTTGGTTCTCTTCACAAAGGACAGATGAATGTTTGGAACAGTTCCTAACACCCCGCGATTTCTCTTGAAAATTTCACATACCATTTGTGACGAACAAGACTGCGACTTTTCTTCATTTATTCGATGTACGTCATGTTACGTCGAATGAAAATGGGAGACGGGACCGGGATTCGAACCCGGGACCTTGAGCTCTACGCGCTCATGCGCCTACCAACTGCGCCATCCCGTTCGCCTCTCGGGCCCGTCTACCATTCTCATTCAACTTGTGAAACCCAAAGACCTCTGAGGTGGTCTCGTAGAGACTAGATTCCTCATCTGAGGCGACTCCCTTAGGAAGTACTT
>NNCF01128280.1:323951-410550 GCA_002313205.1 Laupala kohalensis
CCTAAAGAATGCAATTTGGTAAGGAGAATTCCGTGATCGATGACATCGAATGCTTTGGATAAGTCAAGAAAAACACCCTGAGGATTTTCTCCACTGTCTAGAGATGTGGTAACATCGTTTAAGAAGGAAAATATGGCGCTTGTAGTGGAAAAGGATTTCATGCGCCATGGTAGGCGCATGAGCGCGTAGAGCTCAAGGTCCCGGGTTCGAATCCCGGTCCCGTCTCCCATTTTCATTCGACGTAACATGATTAATCTGTTACCTGGCGGTGAGGTTCACCGTAATCTAAGAGATTTCTATCGATGTACGTGATGCAAGACGCAATTGTGTCTTGAACGCTCTTTAAATGCAGGGCATTTATGCAGAAATTTTATAGAATGTATGTGCTAAAATATGAGAACTATATTCTGGTTTTTTTATGTTTCATGTATACAATGAATATGAATTTAACGAGCAAAGATATACTTAGAAGTCCATATATACACGCAGAGAATAATATAAGAAAAGTAAAGTTTTAGTGGCACAGATAATTTATTTACATTTTCCAAATAAAGTAATTTGCAATCAATTGTGATACTCATTAATTTTCTCCTACACATTAGTTATATTATGATCATTTTGAAAATAGCAGAAATGGCCCTGTCTTTATTTAAATTTAAAGTAATCAGAATTATATATCTAATTGAATACCTCTACAAAGTAGAGAAAGGAAACTATAACATGAAAAAATTAGTTAGCTGAATTTGCATAGTTTTACTATGTGACTTGACTGGATCAGCTCTTACTTTTCTTAATTACACGGGAAATTTCATTTGTTTTCATTTGTTTTTCTTCATGGAATAATGAGGATATGAGCCGGACGAATCAAAGCTCAGTCACTTGATTCGGTGTTGCTGCTCGTCTACTTGGTAGTTAAGGGTTGTAGTGCAAGATACACAAAAAATGGCTCTTCGAAGTGTGAACGGAATCGACTTTTAAATCAGTAAAAAATCAGAAACATTTTTGACTTGTTCTTGTAGAAAGTTCCCTAGATGGAACCAACCACAAGAGACATTGTACTGGGTACAATCTTACTCGTAGACATAAAGAGAAAAAATGTTAAAAAAATCATGTGTTTGTAGTTGTACTCTTTGTTGTTGTTGTTGTTGTTGTGGGATACATACCAGAGTATTAACACATTCCAAGGGAAGATAGAGACAACTCCTTTACTTTCTACTGGAGTAGTTCCTGTCCAGCGCGTCCTCGCCTCAGAGTCGAGCAACTCTCTCTTTAGCAGTTCGGAATGAACTGGTAAATAAGTTGGGACAGCGATCCAGTCCCATAGGGTATATTACGGATCCCTTGCCCAAGGTCATCAGTGAAGACCCTGACGGTTGCGACTTTGGATATGGAGTCCATCGGTACAGCGGAGTAGACGGAAGGGAAAAATCCCACTAGCGAGCTATCCCGACATATTGGTGTAACAGGTTGTGCTGAAGCTTCGGCATCAGATAGGGTGACGTAGTAGGATTGGCAGCGGATGAGTGCTTTCGAACGGCGGTAGTCATGTCATTCAGGAGAGCTACCACCTTAGCGTCAGGTCACTGCCGGTTGTAAAACTAATCGCCAATCTTGTCTCCCCTCTTCAAATATGAAAGTATAGAGAAAGACATAAATGATAAAGCAACCTTCAAAACAGTCAATGCAACACGCGCAGTTCACTGCGATTTGCGACCTGCAACTTCGGTTACATGACCGGAAGAAGTATTGAACTCGGCTGAGACTTCAAAAGAAGCAGAATCGACGCACGCTGTGTAAAAGAAATCAAGTGGAAGAGGTCCAAATCTTGGTGCAGACTTAAACGATCACTTTGGTAAATCAAGTATAAACGAGGAAGTTTGATATGGTGATTATGGTTACGGTTCTCGGAACACTGATGGGACCAGAATAATCCAATTTGCAGAGTAGCAACCTTGCAGTCATAAACAAATGCTTTAAAAAGAAAGAAGACAACTTAGTAACGTACAATGGTGGTGGGATGTCGACGCAAGATGAATATGTTCTCACAAGGAAAAGAAAGTTAGGAAATAATTGAAACAGTAAAGTCATAACCCGTGAAGCGTTTAATCACTCAACACAAAGTCTTAATAACAGATTACAAACTCCAAGAACCCATTAAATACAACAGTAAACTGTTCCCAAAGCTGAAATGAGAAACGTTGAAGTATGGACTGAGTATGGCGTTTTCGCAAGAAAGAGCAAATATTATTACATCAAAACATGTAACTTGCCAGCCAACGAGATATGGAATGGCATTGAGACGACCTATATAGCCACCTCTGAAAAACACATGGGTAGAACTATAAACAAAACAAGGCCTTTCAGAGAAACTGAATGGTGATTAAAGGAAGTTGAAGACGCCAATACCAAAAAGGAAGTGTTTAAAACTGGCAAACTATAGGAAATGACTCGGATCGAAATGATTGCAGAACAGCAAAATCCAAAGCAAAGCTCCAGGTGGCTATTTTCAGAGCATAATAAAATTTAAAATTTTACGAAAATTTAGAATCCGCGTTATATTACATAAATCTTGAACATAATGCAATACTACTGTCCTCTAGTGGTGAAAACGTTAAGAGATAATAGGAAATAGAAAAAGAAACACCTACAAATCACTCACATAGTTTCGGCTTCCACCTTCTACAGTCAAGTATATATAAGGAAGGAAGTAAAATACAAAAATCGCTGACAAATTAGAAAAACGTCAATTCTGAGTTGGTCATTTTTTTGCTGATTATAGAAAGAGTGACTCATATTAAAAACTCATTTTTTTCTCTAAAACTCGAGATTGGTTTAAAGCATTACTCCATCAGTAATATTTCCGATTATAAAACAAATTTAGTGACTGCAAAAACCCCTTGAAATAAGTAATAATAGTAAAATGACATAGTAAAAGGAGTAATAATAGTCATTATGATAAATTTGTCCTTGAATGGCTTAAGACCAAAACAGAGTGGACCTTGTTCTTCTCCAGCATCACCTGAAAGAGATGAAGACTTGTTCATATAACCTCCAAATTTGGCATCCCATTAGGTAACGTTACCAATCCAAATCATAAAGAGTTTATTAAGAATAGTAAGATTCGTATTTGTTCATACCAAATAATATAACAAATAATTATGAAGAAGTAAAAATGGAACTTTAAAAAAATTTTGAACTTACTACTATGTGAAACAAAGAATTACGTAGATATACTGAAAAAAATTATGTTAAGTAAATTACGTAGATACACTGCAATAATATTTTAAAAAATAATTGAAACGAAAATTTTACTTCGGTCACGCGCTCAGATAAAATATATCTGTTATTTACGAGTAACAATAAAAAAAATCCAAATTGAACTCTTTGGAATGACCGTATTTACAGATTCAAAAAAACGATTCAACGTACAGGATTGCGGATTAACAATATGTACGCAGAATTAACTGACCAATAAAATACTTCTATGAATATTTCCTAAAAATTGAATATTAAGAAACCGGAAGAGAATCGCGGAAAGTAAATACAGTCAGTACGAGTTTGCAAGAAATAGACTTCTATTCCCAACTTGTTCAAAGTCAAATCTCAAGTTTTGTGTCGATACATATTTCTTTATAAGTTATCAAGGAAAAATGAATTCTGAACATATATACATACATACACCAATACTACAATTAACATCAGCGTCAAAATTTGAAAATAGACCCTCCGTAAGCCAATTAGCAACGATCCGTAAACCTCTGAATTTTTTTTCGACCGTATTCAATACTTCCCTTAAACATTGAGTAATTGGAAATTGAAAAATGTAGCATATTATTGTTTCTCTTGGAATCATTCGATGTCAATCTGAATTCATATTAATTATAAGTTTATCACCTATATTTATATAATTTCAGCAATGTTATTCACATAAAATATACATTCCAAATATTTTCGAACAAGAAAAAAGAAACAGTGGCCATTCAATACAGAAAAACTTCATTGTAACGGACACTAGTGGGGCCAAAAGTTTGTCCACAAATGAGATGTGTCTGCTTTTGGAAAGTTAAAGTCAAAGTGGAAAAAAAATTAATGACAGGGAACTGAATAAGTTGTTAACGACAAAGATATATTCAAGGACATTTCATATATCTCAAAATACTTGTTGAATAATCACATACAATAAATGTAAGGAAGTTTCTTTGACTAAAACTAATACCCGTCAGAAATAAATCCTCGTAATTATATCCTCCTTTTTTAAATTCAATTTTTTGTTTTCTACGTGACTTAGCAAAGAACGCGAGAGATGAGAGAGCTACGTATCATCGCTTTAGTAAAATAAGAACAATTTTGGAATTCTCAGCTTCACCCTAAACAAATCCATAGAAATGTTTTTGTCGCCATCTGACCAGTTTTGGATCTGTTAGGTTTGCACCGCCTCTCTCCTCTTGCTTCACCGTTGACAGGGGAAGTTTCGTTCGACCAATCGTAGGTCTATTTGAAACGGCGCCCATATAAGGAAGACGAATAGTACCGCTGGTAAATCGTAACGAGATAAAATGTTTCATTACACCGCTATTAAAGAAATATTTTGTATATTTTAATTATACACATTTTGGACTTCTATAACAAAAATATTCAGTATATTCTCGACTTCAATAAACCTTACCATTCTCTATATTTAAACGACATCACGAGATTCGTTGTCTCGAGAGGTCTTCATAGGCAATGTAAAAGATATTAGAGTTTCTATAAAAAACGTTTGAGTAATACTGTGATAAAATATAGTTTTTAACAGAATTTGAATATAATTGCAAGATATGGTATAGAATTGGTAGAATTCGAATCACAAATTACTTATAAATATTCCTATAATTTCTTATATTTATACAGTGAAGTAAAGAAATCAAATCTCATTTCCTACAAGTGATGTGTATTGTCGAAAGTAATTTCACATAATTTGCGATTCTCTTAAGTTTTTCATATATGTGAAAAGGAATTAAATAAATATAGAAAACGTTTGTCTCAAATATGAACTAATAACACAAAAGTTTAATTCTCGAGTTATAAATAATATAAAATTACTTAAGGAACAAATAAATTACATCTTCTAGTGACATATTTATCCACGATATAACAATTTGGTAGTAATCGTGCAACCTAAAAAAATAATCAGAGATCAGTAATATGAAAACCACGTTTCAGATATGAATAAATAAGAAAAGACAAATCCGTTTTATTTATTCCAATCAAATTGAAATGTATTAACTCATATTAATACCATAGGTTCTTTTCCTTATCTTTCTTCCTATTTCTTTCTTCCTTTCTTTCTCCGTTCCTTCTTTCTTTCTTTCACTCTTTCTTTCTCTCACTTTTCTCTATCGCTGTTTTATTTTCTCTCTCTATCTTTCTTTCTTTCCCTATCTCTTCACGTTTATTGTCTAACGTAATTTCACATAATTTGTGATTCTTTTATTTTTTAATATATTTCAAAAGAAATTAAATAAATATAGAAAACGTTTGTATACAATATGAATTTTTAACACAGTTTTATTTCTCGTGTTATAAATCACATTAAACCACTCAAGGAACTAATAATTCAATGATCTACATTAAAACACTGGTTGTAATCGTGCAGCATATAAAATCGTGATCCGAGATTAATATGACAAAAAACGTGTTTTAGATGACAACAAATGTAACTAAAACTGAAATCCCTTTCATTAATTTATTCAAATGAAATTGTGAAATACAACAACAGATTCTTGTTTTCTTTCTTTGTTCCTACTTCTCTCTTTCTCCCTCTCCCTCTCTCTCTCTCTCTTCACCGTCACTGGATACACTGTTATTGTGTGTGAATTCGTGACTAAGGACGTTTGTGTGGGTGGAAGATTCCAAATACAATGAGAAACATGAGATGCACACTATCTTCTATTCTCCTTTAAAAACAACAATAAAATGACATATCTACAAACACACTCTTTAGTTCTCACCATTGGCAAACGGAAAAGTACGCGATGTAAATGGAAATTATTTCACTGCATCTATACCAAACTTTACCGATAATGCGGATTAAACATATACTTATTAAACTATAAATACAGTATACTTAAGAAAAATAAAATAGATGGCACAGTTTTAGAATATTTTTGAAAAGTATACTTTAAGTTTCAAATCAAGTAGCCTTTGCGTTCAAGTAATGCGAAAGTTTAAATCACCTGCGCAAATTCTCTCTCTTTCTAGATATTCCAGGTTGAAATTATTTCTTTCATCTACGACTATAAGAAGAAAGGTTTGAAATAACTTATCTGATCAGATGGTCTCGTGTTACTCTGCAGAGGAGGAATTTGAGTTTATGGAGCTTAGTAAAATTGGACGATGCGATTGCTAATTTATTGCTACGAAAACTGTTAGTTTAAATTAATATAGCATATAGTTTTTTCTTTAGAAAACATTGTTCTCCAAATGTATAATGTTGTAAATCTAGATGCTATATGAATAAATATTTATTGAAAATATGGTTTGGATATATATTAGACCCGTTTCCTACTCAATATTTTTATTAAAATAAAGTTTTAATACTTGGGGTATAATTACGAAATCGTGAATTTCTTTTAGTATCATTGTTTTCTTTAAATATAAATTATTTGCTTTTAAATTCAATATTAATTTTTTTTGCGTATGTTTATTGAAATTTTGTAGAACTTTTCTAAATTCCTCGTAAAATATATCATAGATCACTTTTATTTACACATGAAGAAACTAAAATATCGAAACTTAAACAGAACATGAATAGAAATTATTTTATAGAAACTTTGTCGTCTCGTCGGCAGATGAACTTTGTCGTAAACTGCCCTGCCACGTTGCCTTGTATGTTGTAATGCTACGTTGCCGAATTGACAATTGCTCAACGTATGTTTTAAGATTTTTCTAAGCAATGTGAGAGCATGAATTAAGGTTTCGTTCAGTACAGCTCTCTAACAGATATTACGAGCTGAATTGTGGTATAAACCATTTTCAAAAATCAGTTCACACTAGGATTCGAATCCACCTTGTTTGTGGTGGCAGAACAATCTTAGCAGTGCTTCAGTGTTCTCAGCCAATTGCACATATGTTGGACGAGGTAAAATGTCTGTTAAAAATTCGAACAAATAAATAGCCACTCAAGTCTGCGTGTTTTTGTCGGTTTGACAATGAATGACATTCTTTTTTCTTAAATTGCCTCTTGCAACACTGCGGGATTTAATATTTAATAGATTTATAAATAATATAATTAATTGAGTTGAGAGTGCATTTACAATTAAAATTATTTTATTTGATAACAGAACTTTGTATTACCTTTGGGAATTTGTGTGAGAGGAACAAGGAACAAGGTGTGAGACTGGTTCCTTGTGTGAGACAGGCTCCCCCTCTACAGGGAAACACAAGCTTATCTGATCAGATAAGTTAAGATATTGAAAACATTACTTACAAACGCAGTTAAAAGAATTTATTTCAACAAGGTATACTAAATAATGATATAATGCAGAATTATTAAAATAATTTTCAGGATGACGTCAATTTAATTTCAAAGTATAATTTCACTTTGTTATTACAAATATTACAAAGTTCTGGTATCAAATAAAATAATTTTACGTGGGATTTAGAAAAATAAATGGACCCTTTTATGTTACCAGTAGTGTACATATTCCTTAAAAAAATTTGTAGATGCTATAGAAGTCATTTGACAATCGGGATGCGTAATTTTGATTACCCTTTTTATTTTGTGAATCTTTACCCCTTTTAATTCATTTACAGATATACACAACTGTTCATGTACACCAATCATTTGTTCAAATAAACTGTAATTTGATACATTTTAGCCTTTTTAATACTAGTAGTTTAAATATTTAGCTGGTGCAGTTATTAGAGCAGGTTTGGCTACTTCTTGAAAATATTATGGCACTGAAAGTGATTTTCAAATAATATGCAAATATGTGTTACTACCATAACATGCTGATGTATTTTGAAGGTAAAATTTCACAGGTAGAAATATTAATGTATATCTGTCACTAACAATTTGAACACGTAAAACCTTTTTTTATATGTATGTTATATGCACGATTTTAAAAATGAAATTCCAAATAACAGCCTTTAACACTGGATGCATTCTATGAAATATAATTGACAAGGTATTGATCACTACTTTGTATTTTAACATTATTCTGAAGCTAAATAAACAAAAGTGGTTTTAATAATACAATCTTCCGGCAGGTTGAAAAAATGTGAAAATTTCTACCAAGGTTCATGTGTGTCACGCTCTGCAGAGCTTTAATACGCTGTACGTGTCGATAAGTTCAAGATTTACCCGTAATTGGAGGAACAGTGATTGATGTTAGCGGTTAACAGCGTCTTATTACGCTATATTCACTCCCCTTATTACTGCTGGAAACACGAGTAGTTTCCTTTTGTCGTTTATTAAGGTACGTAATCGTACACCCTAGTGAAATTAGTTTGATACATGGTAGTTAAATATTCTCACCTTTGAACTACATGTAAGAAGACGAAGAACATTGTAGTTTGGCGAACAAATTTCCAAGAGGGAGGAGAACAATCGATCTGAAGCACACGAGAAGAATTAACGCTCAAAGCAGGGAAACGTTTAAAGTCATTATTTATAATTAACTATACGCTTTGTGTGTCGATCATTTACAGATATAAATGTCAATTTTAACACATTTAATATTAACAAATAATCCCACAAAGTGTCGAAGTGCTGTGTGAATATTTGTTAATAAAATGTATTAAATAAAAATATATGTCTGTAAATGTTCGCAAAAAGTTGAAAATGTATTTGATAATATAATACCTTCATTAAAATTAAATAAAGAAATATAAACACTATTTAAGTTTTCCCTTAATATTTTTCTCTAATCTAAAAATTGAAACAAAATTTGAGATTCCTAATGATTTAAAATATAAGTAATAATTAAAAAATGCGTTAAAAGTATTTCAAATATTTTGACTCAATGAAATATAGAATATTACAGAAATATATTATCTTACCTACAGTATTCTACAAATAACAAAATAAAAGTGCTAATCAATAATCTTTATATTTCATTTTCTGTACCTAATTAAGTAACATTTAAACAGTTATAATTTTCAAATATTTTTGTATATTGAGTAATAATTCATTGTAATACACACAATTATTATATATTACAGAAACGTATAATACTTATTGTAAGACACCCTAAAAGTACAATCGAAACGTGATATTTCCATACAGTGAGACCGGCATGTTTCTATAAGTGCGCGTTTAAATGCAACATCATACGAGATACGCTTCTTCTTCTCCTAAAGGAATGCAGACTTCACTATGATACTTGGTGCACACTATCAATATATGTTGAAGTATTTTAAGTAAATTGAAAAAAATTAAATACCGAAGCTTGTGAAAAATATTTTTATTTATTAACTTTCATTTTATAAAAATAATGTAATATTAGATTTGATATCATAACTATAAAGAACATTTGTTTTTCTATATAAATCACCATTTATTTTTGTATCAACGATGTAAAATAAATAATTGCTAAGAATAATTTCATATCTTACCGGTCATTCACTCTTCAAAATCCCGAAAGTCGGTTAGTGGGAAACAGAGAAGAAATAACTGCATCTTAGAGTAACAGATTTTTAGAAGAATAAATCATTCATATAAGAACAACTTAAATAAAGGAAGACTCTTTGGTTGTTCACTTCAAATGATGTGTTGCCCATGAGTGAGTGGTTTTGGCAAATTTCCTGTTTAAACACTTCACGGTTTGACTCTAACACTTTCATTCCAGATAATCATATTGTATTTGGCATATTTCTGATGCACAACGACTAACATTTCAAGTAATAAATATGGGTTCTCTTGATAATGGTATTTCGTAATGTTACGTAATACAGGGCTAATATCATCATATTGTGCACCTGTCTCCAAAAAATTATATGAGCAGTATTGACAATGCAAAATCCACTTCGCACGAGTAATGTTCATAATCTTTATATAAGTAAAGCTCTGACATTATGTTCTTACTACTTCACACATTTACTTATCCTAGAATATATCACATATTTTTAACCTTAAACTGAGGAAATATATGTCACAATTCAAATCCAACTTGTATTCTGAATATAAAGGAAATGGGTTTCAAGCTTATAATGGAGGTTGATTTAATGTTAAATTTACAGAATTGGCGTTATAATAATTTCATTGAAGATGCTTCAACTCAGCTATAAATGTGTTGTGGATGGTTGAAATTTCTAATCCCAGGTCGCTATCCACTCTCTGAAGATGTGCCAAAAAAGAGTGAATGTCCCAACCTTTTGATTTGCCTAGTATAATATAGATGTTTCTTTTCATTTACAGAATTTTTTGTTTTAACCCCACAGGTTCTACTAATTTTAATAGCCAAATTAGTAGCTAGTCTGCTTCTTTTTGCTTTAAATTGGCACATGTTTGTAACATTATGTGTATATATATATATATATATATATATATATATATATATATATATATATATATATATATATATATATATATATATATGCAATGATATGCTGTATAGTTTATGAAGTAATGTGTCATTTTCTGCAGTTATTAATTTAAATTTCAAGTTCTTACTCAATTTATGTCTGTATTTTTTTTATGACTTGGACTTGGATTACAGTCATAAAACCCTTAGTTTCTGCAAAGAGGTCTCTCATTGTCAGCCATTTGTTTGACGCATTATCAACAACAGATTTGAGTATATCATTGGGATGTCGTCCATGTGGTTCTTTGTGGGTTCAGGTTTCATATGTCATGTTCTGGAAGTCTACGTTTGAACAATTATCATTCGGCTTCGTATGAAGAAGGCTTGAATGACCTAGTTGCCGATGAGCCTTAAATCCTCAATAATTATTAATAAAAATAATAATCTAGTACTGTGATGTAACGAGGAGAGATTTCTGATTTGGTTTGAAACTAAAATTATTTTTGACTCATCGAATTTTTTTCCCAATAATGTTTAGCTTCCTTCTACCCGCTTTGGAACTACAAATTGTGAGCCTTTATATTACCGTTTTACAGTGATGGAGTTTATGATTGGTCATTAATGTTCTGGTTCTTCTTTTCAGATTTCCTAAGTCAGTTTTAGTTCAGTCCAGTTCCAATCGAGTAGATAGCACTGGCACATTTCATGTGCTTAATGTTTTTGCCACGCTTTTTCCTGATAATGTTGACTTAAAGATCTTGTTTGATCTACAAAAGTATCTTCTTTCACAATGGTATCTTCGTTTAATTTGCACAGTTGTATACAATATATCTGTAGTCCCATTCTGGCTAGGGTTTTTCTCTGGTCCTTTGGGTAGAGGCCGATTTATATATAGACGGAAACATCAGAATTTTTGTAATTATTTATTTCGATTTTTTACTGATTCTAACAACTACGATTTATTTTGTGAATAATTGATTTGTTATATAAATTCGTATACAAATATTAAGTCTGCCACTGCCTTTGACCCCCTGATCGGAATTGACGGGATGGTTCCTTGCCTGTTTCCGAAGAGTACATTAGTTTATTGCTCCCACATGGTCATACGCAGTTTATAACTTATTTTTAGTCAATAAAATGAATTTATGCTGAGAAACTTCGGCTAAGAATGTCATTTGCCTTCTTGCTTTAGAACAAATCTTCTAAGATAGATGGAGCTTGCGTTTTCTCCAAGCCAGAGTGTGTGTAGAGAGAGAATGACCGATGAGTGTCCAGGTTTCCACCTTTTTCCCTTGAAGTTGGAGCGAATGTAATTAACTTTATATGAATGTCTAAATATATTTTAAAACATTTGTGTAGAAATATTATTACATGATTTTTTAAATAAAACTACACATAACTAGTTAGTCTCTTTTGAAAGAGAGTCTTCATATGTGTATTGTTGAATAACATGTCAATTTGACGGAAGAATGGCGGCATTCGGCGATCACCGAATGCCGCCAATCTTCCGTCAAATTGACACGTTATTCAACAATACACATATGAAGACTCTCTTAATATACTCACTCTGTTCCAAGCATATAAAAAGAATACATTTTAAAGGCATTAAACAGTTCTATAATCGGCAACATTTGCATGAACATAACAAAAATAGTTCTTTGGTAGTTTTGGAATGACGTCTAGGTGTTAAAAGTATGTATTACATTTATTGAACATGATTCTTGATATGAAAAACGATTATGTTAAAACAATTGCAATTGAAATTAACAAAGGTCCTTGATCGGAATTGATGAGATTATCCTTCGCTTGCTTCCGGATAGTAAATTAATTTATTGTCATCCACATCTTTATAACTTTTTCCACGTTCTTAGTTTTTAATAGCATTTTTTGATGAAAAATTTATTATTCTACTTATTTCTCCGATCAACCGAAGTATCCCCAGTCAGATTTGTTCTAGTTCAGAAACAAGTTTCCATCAGACATAATCTCTTGTGTTGTGTTGGCAAATGGAGAGCTACCAGAATTTCTTCTGTGAGAAGTTTTCTTTCTTGATATGTGTTTCTACACACTCATAACTATCACATTCACGGGGGACATAGGAATGCATTATATTAAATATACCATGTGTCCGTGCACTTCAATATATGATAGTAATATTAGTAAATGTAAAATATCACATTAATTTGAGTTAACCAACACGGAAGGACTTACTCTTTCAAAAACTGCTACTTCTTGTGAGAATAATTGTAATGCTCTATTTAGAGTAAATAGGACATGCAACGCTTTTGTAATGTAGGTGCAAGTAATTCTTTTAAGGTGAAATGGTGCTGCTTTTATCCTAAGGGTGCAAAGGGAATGATGGGGATCAGAAAAAAGAAACCTTATCGGGATGACTGTTGAATAAAATGTAAAAAGACAAAATTGAGAGGAAGTGAAGTTATAGCAACAATATCCCAGTACAAAAGGAACGGAGGAACAGAATTATTAAAATAAATTTTATAAGGATGCATCATCAGTAACATTTTCATGAAACACGATCAGGAATTAGATCGGGTAAAAATATAGTACAGTAGGACACCTCTTAACCAGTCTGGTCGGGATCGAGACCCTGGCTAATTATCCTTTTGACTGGTTGCAAGTTACACCTCCACTTTAGCACGCTATTTGCTTATAAATCAAATTTTACCCAATCATAGTGACCCCCTGCGATGTGATGTATCATGCCTCAGGGACTATTTGTATCATATTAATTTTGTAATTCTCTAATTCCATTCTAATTTTTGGCATTATAAAAATTTTACAATTTTCTCTACTATTCCATTTTAATAATTCTGTAATTTTGTATCAGCACACTCTTATTTATAACACATAATTACACGGGAATGTATTTCCTCGTACTGCCTGTGTAAACCTCGGAGCTTGCAAGCTGAAATCAGTCGCTACTCGCACCCAGAACTACTTCTTCGAGATGTGACGAACACGGATGCTTGTTTTACGAAAATGCCGAACTTCAGTTCTTTTGTTAATGCCATCGAATGGTGACGTGTTCTAGAAACATTTCAACAAAATGCTTTAAGAGTTAAGCAAACATTCTAGACTGAAGATCGCTCCCAAGTAGCTGCAATATTTGCATCACAATGTCCTTTGATGTCTGTAATTCAGACAGCTGTGATTTTTGTTATGCTGTGTTGGCTTCACACGATGCATTTTACCGCGACAGTTTTGATGTTTTAGTGCCAGCGTATTGACAGTTCGAGAAAAGGTTGTTATTGCATAGATTGTTCATCGGAGATATTTAGCAACGCTAGATTATTTAACAAACAGTAATAGAAATAAACGAACATAATGACAACACTGTTAATTGTTTTGGTGTTATTACATACTGACAAAAAGTGGAATGTACAAATATGTTGCTTAATGATATCTAATAATAATAAGTTTATTTATTCCATTTCATATTTACAATGAATGTGTGTGTGTATATATATATATACACAACGAATAATTCTAGATCCCTTATCATGTAGTGGGAACTAGTACGAAATAATAATATCTTCAAACTTGCAAGTCAGTCATTAATTTTTGTGATAAGATAACGTGCACGGCGGCCTGCAGTGTGACGTCCTCAGATGGTTAGTTGAACATTTACCATTTATCAAAGAAACGAGCAAATAACAAAAAAACTGATCAAAATTTGAATTTACTTCTTTTTCAACAAATAAAATTTTACTTCGAATTATTGGTTTAAATTACAATTACATAAATATATGAAAAAATGAGACAATATTACATGCATATATCCTAATTATATAGATCCATCTGGTATGCATATACAATAAGGTTATTTTGTTTGTAACATCAATCAACTGGCTTTATAATAATCTTTAAATAAAACCGAGACAAAAAGATAAAAAAAATTGAGAACATCGAATAAAATCACAGATAATTTTTCAAAAAAAGATGCATTGTTTATAAACATATACAGACTTACAGGAGTACCATTGTGGAAATATTAAAAAAAACTATGACAAATTTTGATTCATTCTCTTAGTTACCAAATAGCATACATGTATTGAGTTGACTATATAATTATATAGTCAACTCAAGAGACTTCAGAAATGAGGACACAAGGTCTAATAAGAACTTTCAGCAGATTCTCCATATTAGCTTGTTTTAATAAACATATTTCTAGTTTTTGTAAAGAGTTTTTTTATTTTTACTTTTTACTGTATATCAGGTGGTAAACAGTTGTAGGATTGTGGCCCTAAGAATAGAAAACTTGTTCTGAAAATGGTTTTATATACCATAGGTCGTACTAGTTGCCCTTGAGTAGCTGCTCGGGTTCTATTGTATTGTCTGTCCGTATGTCTATTTCCGATTCTTAAACAAAACAGTTTGAGAACCTTGTAAACAAACGAATGTTTCAATGGCAAGATAATATAACCTACAATGTAAAATAAAATTTATTTGTGATATTTTTCTTCAAAGAGATTTCATTTATCGATTCCTTCTTTCCGTCGATATGTTTTTTCCTTAATGATAGTTACTAGCTGTATCACTCAAATTTCCCTTTTTTCCACAGCAAAAAGTAGTTCACAACGTAACTCTCGGTTGGTTTTGGAATTTGTTATAATTTAAATATATTAACTCTTTGTTACATATATTTCCCTTGCTGGCTTGGTTTCACTTCTGAACATAAGTTTGTTAAATTAAGTTGCCTTTAATGAAATTTATGAATGCATTAATTAGGAAATTGAAAATTTTATTTCATAGTCGGTGATGCGCTCGCTTCCTACGGTAATTGAATCATCCACGATTATTTGTTTCAAATAAATTGTATTTAATTTACTTTTGTGGTAATAAAAAAATAACTCATCAGTGTTAATCCTATTCGGACGGAGGTCCATTAGTGTTTGTAGTCACGGGACGAGACTCAAGGTTTCCATTCCAACTTTGCATGCAAAACTGCACGAAAAATAGAACATGTGCTATTTCCCAAATCTTTCACGCCAGAATGCTGGGTAGTCAGCAATGACATCATTTTCTGTCCTTCGAGGTTGGAAGGCTGTCTTCACAGTACCTAGCATGCATTTTTGGAGCACAAACTATCGTGTGAAGGGAGTTTTAGTTCACTGTGTTTAATGGAAATATCGATTTACTGTCTTTTTTCGCCTTTCAGAGCGTGGACGGTACACGTATATGACATGCCTTGTATGTGGACTTTATCCAGTCGTGAGTCGCGGCAACGAAAGTTGTAAGCGCAATGCTCCTAGCTACGGACGAAATCTTAGATGTGCTGAAGGGCGGAACCCTTCAGTCTTCAGGGGCAATTTTTCGGTATCGTTACCATAATTGAGATCACTCATTATTAATGAGTGAACTTTATAACTGCAGACAAACACGATAATTCATGGCCAGGTTTCCTAAGACAATGAGTTTTCAATTATGTCTCACGCTTCTATAATGAGCATTTTGAAGGATATTTTTATGTCTTGTGTTTTTAGAACGAATTATTTGAAATGTATTTTTATGTTATTATTTGAAACTAGGTATTTTTATGTCATTTCTTATATGACTTGTTTAGTTTTAAGTTTTAGTCTTAGATTTTCTTGTTGTAATATTTAGATTAATAAATCATGGTATTTTCTATGTGATCTGCCGGATGTTAGTTGCGTTATTAATAGCATCATAGTCCACTTCCGCTACTAGTGGTTTTAATGGATGCTCCTACCACAGGTTCCCGGGATAAATCGATTTTCGTTCGAAAAGAGCCTATAATTTCATCAGATTATTGTGCAAATGAGATACCATGGCAACTCATTCTGTTGTATTGTATATACGTATATACAAACATGAACAAATATGAAAAAATTAAAGAAAGTCACCTAACGTTGCGTCACTCCGTTTTACTTTCCAGGAACTTTTCAGGAAAGACCCGACAAACAATGTTTGAGTTACTACCTGACAGCTATTATATACGCTGAATGAGAGAAAAAACTGTTCAGCGGAATAAACGGGATAATTTGAGGACCGGTTGGTCCGAACCCGATTAGGAGGGGTTCTACCGTATGACGATATACAATTTTAAACCAGCTAAGTTTTTAATAGTATTTAACATCAAAATTACCTTATTGTAATCATATGCAGTGATCCTAGAAGAGAGGGGGGAACTCGGGGTCTCTACTATTGACAGGGTTTCAAAATAGGGCGGTAAAATTATATAACACGCACATTTTGAAGCAAATATATTTTTATAAATAAATATATTATATGTACTTTAAAGTTTGTATAACTAAAATAAAGACTAGTTGAGATTATTATATAGTGCTATCAATATCTAATAGTAACCAATCAAATATGCCTCCCTAAAGATTTGTCCAGATCCTCATTAAATGTAAGTTTACTTCTGGATAGAAACCTCACGGACAGAGTATTGTTTCATGACGATAGAAAAATCTGTAAATATTGCTTACTTTTGTTTGTGCTTTTTCACTGCAAAGTGTATATAAGTTAATGTTCATAGATGTATTTTCCGTTTGTTCTAGACGTAGGAGAAAGAAGAGATGATCTTGACCATTGACAATGGATCTACTATGTGTCAGCTTTTGGAGATGATATAGCTTCAGGGTAATTGCATATATCAGGGTAATTGCACCACTCATCGCAGTAAGCAAACACACCATGGGCTATATTAGTTCAGCTCGTAATTCCAGTGAACTATTCAATGTTCACTCATTACGATGAGGACTTGGTAGCGCTCAACAGACTGTTGAGATATGACAGGTCGTGAGAGCACATCATGCACTACGGATTCCTAGCATCCGTATACTGCGTTCTTAAATCTCACGTGTACATCAGAAACGTTCCACACAACGAGTGTTTGGTTTCATTTTCACCAACAAACGTGGTAAAGTGTTAGTATAGTGTACGGTTTAAAGAGAATTTGTGTTTCTAATTCAACCTGTGCTAATATATTGCTCACATAGTTAATCAATGAAAAACAGTCATAGATTATTTGCATTAAATATCAACTTTCTATAAAAAAAATTTAAGTCCAACGCTCTGACTTTCGTTTCTGAGCTGTCATTCAATACAATAAAACTTCATTGTAACGGACACTAGTGGGGCCAAAAGTTTGTCCACAAATGAGATGTGTCTGCTTTTGGAAAGTTAAAGTCAAAGTGGAAAAAAAATTAATGACAGGGAACTGAATAAGTTGTTAACGACAAAGATATATTCAAGGACATTTCATATATCTCAAAATACTTGTTGAATAATCACATACAATAAATGTAAGGAAGTTTCTTTGACTAAAACTAATACCCGTCAGAAATAAATCCTCGTAATTATATCCTCCTTTTTTAAATTCAATTTTTTGTTTTCTACGTGACTTAGCAAAGAACGCGAGAGATGAGAGAGCTACGTATCATCGCTTTAGTAAAATAAGAACAACTTTGGAATTCTCAGCTTCACCCTAAACAAATCCATAGAAATGTTTTTGTCGCCATCTGACCAGTTTTGGATCTGTTAGGTTTGCACCGCCTCTCTCCTCTTGCTTCACCGTTGACAGGGGAAGTTTCGTTCGACCAATCGTAGGTCTATTTGAAACGGCGCCCATATAAGGAAGACGAATAGTACCGCTGGTAAATCGTAACGAGATAAAATGTTTCATTACACCGCTATTAAAGAAATATTTTGTATATTTTAATTATACACATTTTGGACTTCTATAACAAAAATATTCAGTATATTCTCGACTTCAATAAACCTTACCATTCTCTATATTTAAACGACATCACGAGATTCGTTGTCTCGAGAGGTCTTCATAGGCAATGTAAAAGATATTAGAGTTTCTATAAAAAACGTTTGAGTAATACTGTGATAAAATATAGTTTTTAACAGAATTTGAATATAATTGCAAGATATGGTATAGAATTGGTAGAATTCGAATCACAAATTACTTATAAATATTCCTATAATTTCTTATATTTATACAGTGAAGTAAAGAAATCAAATCTCATTTCCTACAAGTGATGTGTATTGTCGAAAGTAATTTCACATAATTTGCGATGCTCTTCAGATTTTCATATATGTGAAAAGGAATTAAATAATTATAGAAAACGTTTGTCTCAAATATGAACTAATAACACAAAAGTTTAATTCTCGAGTTATAAATAATATAAAATTACTTAAGGAACAAATAAATTACATCTTCTAGTGACATATTTATCCACGATATAACAATTTGATAGTAATCGTGCAACCTAAAAAAATAATCAGAGATCAGTAATATGAAAACCACGTTTCAGATATGAATAAATAAGAAAAGACAAATCCCTTTTATTTATTCCAATCAAATTGAAATGTATTAACTCATATTAATACCATAGGTTCTTTTCCTTATCTTTCTTCCTATTTCTTTCTTCCTTTCTTTCTCCTTTCCTTCTTTCTTTCTTTCACTCTTTCTTTCTCTCACTTTTCTCTATCGCTGTTTTATTTTCTCTCTCTATCTTTCTTTCTTTCCCTATCTCTTCACGTTTATTGTCTAACGTAATTTCACATAATTTGTGATTCTTTTATTTTTTAATATATTTCAAAAGAAATTAAATAAATATAGAAAACTTTTGTAAAAAATATGAATTAATAACACAAAGTTTTATTTCTCGTGTTATAAATCACATTAAACCACTCAAGGAACTAATAATTCAATGATCTACATAATAACAGTGGTTGTAATCGTGCAGCATATAAAATCGTGATCCGAGATTAATATTACAAAAAACGTGTTTTAGATGACAACAAATATAACTAAAACTGAAATCCCTTTCATTAATTTATTCAAATGAAATTGTGAAATACAACAACAGATTCTTGTTTCTTTCTTTGTTCTTACTTCTCTCTTTCTCCCCCTCTCTCCCTCTCTCTCTCTTCACCGTCACTGGATACACCGTCATTGGATGTGAATTCGCGACTAAGGACGTTTGTGTGGGTGGAAGATTCCAAATACAATGAGAAACATGAGATGCACACTATCTTCTATTCTCCTTTAAAAACAACAATAAAATGACATATCTACAAACACACACTTTGGATTCTCACCATTGGTAAACGAAAAAATACGCGAAGTAAATGGAAATTATTTCACTGCATCTATACCAAACTTTACCGATAATGCGGATTAAACATATACTTATTAAACTATGAATACAGTATACTTAAGAAAAATAAAATAGATGGCACAGTTTTTGAATATTTTTGAAAAGTATACTTTAAGTTTCAAATCAAGTAGCCTTTGCGTTCAAGTAATGCGAAAGTTTAAATCACCTGCGCAAATTCTCTCTCTTTCTAGATATTCCAGGTTGAAATTATTTCTTTCATCTACGACTATAAGAAGAAAGGTTTGAAATAACTTATCTGATCAGATGGTCTCGTGTTACTCTGTAGAGGGGGTATTTGAGTTTATGGAGCTTAGCAAAATGTGACGATGCGGTTGCTATTTTATTGCTACGAAAACTGTTAGTTTAAATTAATAGAGCATATAGCTTTTTCTTTAGTAAACATTGTTCTCCAAATGTATAATGTTGTAAATCTAGATGCTATATGAATAAATATTTATTGAAAATATGGTTTGGATATATATTAGACCCGTTTCCTACTCAATATTTTTATTAAAATAAAGTTTTATTACTAGGGGTATAATTACGAAATCGTGAATTTCTTTTAGTATCATTGTTTTCTTAAAATATAATTTATTTGCTTTTAAATTCAATATTAATTTTTTTTGCACATGTTTATTGAAATTTTGTAGAACTTTTCTAAATTCCTCGTAAAATATATCATAGATCACTTTTATTTACACATGAAGAAACTAAAATATCGAAACTTAAACAGAACATGAATAGAAATTATTTTATAGAAACTTTGTCGTCTCGTCGGCAGATGAACTTTGTCGTAAACTGCCCTGCCACGTTGCCTTGTATGTTGTAATGCTACGTTGCCGAATTGACAATTGCTCAACGTATGTTTTAAGATTTTTCTAAGCAATGTGAGAGCATGAATTAAGGTTTCGTTCAGTACAGCTCTCTAACAGATATTACGAGCTGAATTGTGGTATAAACCATTTTCAAAAATCAGTTCACACTAGGATTCGAATCCACCTTGTTTGTGGTGGCAGAACAATCTTAGCAGTGCTTCAGTGTTCTCAGCCAATTGCACATATGTTGGACGAGGTAAAATGTCTGTTAAAAATTCGAACAAATAAATAGCCACTCAAGTCTGCGTGTTTTTGTCGGTTTGACAATGAATGACATTCTTTTTTCTTAAATTGCCTCTTGCAACACTGCGGGATTTAATATTTAATAGATTTATAAATAATATAATTAATTGAGTTGAGAGTGCATTTACAATTAAAATTATTTTATTTGATAACAGAACTTTGTATTACCTTTGGGAATTTGTGTGAGAGGAACAAGGAACAAGGTGTGAGACTGGTTCCTTGTGTGAGACAGGCTCCCCCTCTACAGGGAAACACAAGCTTATCTGATCAGATAAGTTAAGATATTGAAAACATTACTTACAGACGCAGTTAAAAGAATTTATTTCACCAAGGTATACTAAATAATGATATAATGCAGAATTATTAAAATAATTTTCAGGATGACGTCAATTTAATTTCAAAGTATAATTTCACTTTGTTATTACAAATATTACAAAGTTCTGGTATCAAATAAAATAATTTTACGTGGGATTTAGAAAAATAAATGTTATCAGTAGTGTACATAGTCAGAGAGTAAAATTTGTTATGCTATAACTACCGCTTGTAGCGAAATAGTGATGTGTGATGTCTGTAGTTCCAATTGACAAGGGGACTCTACTTAAAACAACGCAATAACATATGTACTCCTGACAAATACATGCTTTTCTGCCAAAGACACTCTCAACAATATGCGACTCACCGAAACATTGTATTTCCTTTAACATTAATCGCTATGTTTTTGTGTACAACACAAAATATAGGTTCAGAAAATTGTTTATAGTGCTCGTAGTGGTGTCTTCATATTCTACCCACGAAAATGTTTTTAAAAAAATGTATAAAATTCAATAAAAATCATTCTTATAAATCACAGCGACTTTCGTTTTTTTTGCAAGGGATGCCTTACATTTATACAAAAGCGTCCACTCTTTTGAGGTTACAAAAAAAGTCACAGTTTTACAAATTTGGCGATTTATGCATTCGAAACATCTTGTCGACTACTTACACATGGACGATAATCTAATTCTATAATCAATCCAGTTTGCTGTTAAAATCTAAAACCCATTTAGGAAAGCTTAATACTGAACAAAGTTTTTCTCAGTGACTTGTTGCACAGAATTCAAGAGAAATTTCTGTACATTTGAGTGTTGAGGTTTCGAAGGACCATACACGTGAAGAAGGAGGTTGAGATGGGACTTGAGCTATAGAAGTACCAACAAAATAATATAATAACTTAAATTCCAACTAGCAAAATAAACCGTAAAAATACGGAAATCAATGATGGAATATAAAACTTAAAATCTATATGAGTTACTGAGATGTGGTGATGACGAGATGTTGCGATTTTTCAAATGCCTCGTGGTTCAAACTAGGGGGTTGGATTGATGATGATGGTTGTCATATCAGAATTGCTTCTGGAGTAGAGGACTTCCAACAGCATTTGCTGCTTCGGGAACACCGCGTTGAGGTTCCTCTGTGACCTGGTCTTTGTTCACGACTACCGCATGTGCTAAGGTGGCCTCCTAATTACGAGTATGACAAGGAAGACAAGCAAATGAGGCGAATAATGATGAGTGAATGTAGTGGTGGAATGGGAAACGAGAGTATCCCGAGAACTTGCCGCGAACACCACTTCGTCCACAACAGCGAATCCTACTTGAATCAGGCAGGGTTTGAACGAGCGTCACTAGAGGTAGAAGGCGAGAATGCTAGGCACTACCCCACGGTTTCATGATTTGCGTTAATGTTCAGTTCATGTTGAAAGAGCGGCAGTTCGTGACCAAACGATGAGCACGTGGTGGTTTGACCGGGAGATTATCTCGTGAGCCGATTGCTTGAGGATGCCAACGTGATATGCAGTTGCCGGCTGAAGACAACTCCAGCAGAAGTCTTCCATTTGAGGCTGAAGTGAAGTTGTCGGTGTGGTCGCCGGATGAGAAGTGAAGAGCGGGTCCCTTCTGCTCGTCCGAAGCATGTTCATAGGGTTCAGCGTGACTTCACAGGTTGACTGCGTATCGACCTGCGGATGTCGATCGTCCATCTTGTTCGATTGACTTGATATGTGAGGTTACGTTTTTTGAAGTTGTTCTGGCGAGGAAACAATAAAGTTCCTGTGGATTTCGTGATGATTTAAAAGGTTCGTTTATTAATATCGTGTTCTACCTCTTCTTGCCCATTTCATTTTTAACCCATAGGCGTGATTGTTGAATGAACCTATGAGCTTTTATGAAATAATCTGAAGAAGTTCAACAATTGAGAGATGTCACTCATTTGCTCAAGGAGGGTCGAGTCCATAGATTTTTCACTTGTCCTATGTTGCTTTTTCTAAACAAAAACGCAACACTTGTGTTTTTGAAAAATTTTACTTCATACCTACTTATCCTACTCTTCATCCTACTTCCAGTAACCAAGAATATATTTTTCATGTAATGTTATAAGAATGACTGTGAAAAATTAAAACCCAGATGCATACAACGTTGCGGCTGTGGTAGCTGAATTTGTCTTGAGTAAATACCCACTTGACAATATCCTGCGTTGTAACTATTTTAGCATTTTTCTCATCCGAACGCAACCTACTAGAAACTGTTCGCATTCTTTTGAGAAATAGCTTCTGTTGTTTTAATGGACGTAATTTTGTATATTTTTTTACTTTATTGAACGAAGTAAATGTGGAACTCTGTGAAATTAATCTGAGCAATAAAGTAGCATAATTATGTTTAGATATCTCATTTTTCTTTCATTCCCCATATCATGAAGGCGATCTCTTAATGAGAAAATCGGGTACCTGCTAGGTTGTTGCATGTTATTAATGCAATGATGACTTGAAGAGTGATCTCATTAAATTTCACCAGTCTTTACTTGCGTAAATAAACATAAAAAATATACCTGGATTGTATCGAAGTTTGCGGAGTGGGTAAGGTTACGTAGGAGGCAGTTCATTAACTAAACACAAGTGCTATTAAACTTGCATCTTAAAATAAAAATTTAAAGAAATAATACCTAGTTAAAAAGTAAGATTCTGTTTCTGTGTAAAACGTTTATTTGTAATTATATCTGACATATGGCAGTTAGTTACGAATAATTAGAGAGAAATTGGTGTTTGCATCTTATTTAACGTTATTGTACCTGTGGTTAATTTTATTTTTTATAAATGGTAATGTAGTGTGTAGAAGAGTTACATTTTTCATTTAGCCACCCTTTTTATGTAACTTAAATTAAAAAAAAATATTTCCACTCTTTATTTACTACTTAATGTATTATGGCTTCTTTTGGTTTTCATAAACTTCATGTTATTTAATTTTACTTTCACTTCGTTAGTTTATAACTTGAGTATATTGTGATGTTTGTAACTTGGTAATGGTATAAAAATGGATATATGGTAAATGGATATATAAAGGGTTTTACAGTAATTTTTTATTTAAAATCAACATTGGCATAGGTACGAATTTTGTGAATTTCTTATCACGAAATCAGTCTTCTCACAGATATTCTCCCATTTCCTTGATGGATTGATATTCAACCTGTAGAATGGAAAATTTGGAGATGGTTTCTTGGAGGGTTATTGTTAGATGGTACTGGCTGATTGTCATCATTTCTTTTTCATTTTATTATAGCAACCTGTTCAAGTCACCCTACTGAAAGTCTTCTAGACTTATTTTTCCCTAATTTGATTCTTTGATACCAATGAGAAAGCAGAAAGATTTGATTACTTTTGGACTTCAACTGAAAAATAGTAAATCTTGCATTATCTTTTTGTCAATCACTTCATCATCACTCAAACAAATATGTACATGGAAAATGTCACACCTTATGCAAGGAGCAGAGTGGTTTATACACCACTGTAGCATGAAACAAAGTTATCATTCCTTTGACTGCTTTCTATGTAGCCAGTGGAGATGACATTACTCCAAAAATTTGATAAAAGTGAACCACATTTATGGACATTGCACGTGACAATGTCATGTAATCTTATTATGAATAAATAGAATTAAGAGCAAGTATGCATTTTCTTTGTATAAATTTCCTGTCAATTGTGTCCTGTTTTCATTTTCTGTTTCAAATGTGTAGTATTTTACTTACACATTGTGTTAACTATTCACAAATGCTATTTTGCAGGGAAAGTATTTTCAGATAAATACAATATGAAATGTGGTAGCATTGGAAAATGGGAGGGGTGTACAGTACCTGGAAGAGAAGTGGGTACAGCACCTAGAAGGGGAGGGGAAGGGAAACGGGAACTGCCACGCACCCTGGCGACCGCTTGTAGAAATAGTCTCGAAAGTAGTAAGAACAAAATTTCGTTTGGAGGGTTGAAACCAGTAACAAGCCTTAACACGGGAGAAGGCCATCTGGTAAATAGTCTGTGGTCTGGGCCTACTGAGAAATAGGCCAGTAAAAGTAGATTAAAAAAGGGAGGATTGATGGAATAAATTCGGACAAAGCTGGAAATGTCTTAATACCTTCATTTGGTTCCAAATACATGGAATCTGAGTTTGCATCACATCAAGAAGGTGTGCATAACTCTTGGCAGACGAAAAAAAACATGAAATTCTTGCACTTTTTTCAGTTTTTTTCTTATATCTTGGAAACAAAGCATCGCACAGAAAAGTATATTCTATCCAAAACTAAAGAGTATAAAATTATGCGTCAAATGAATACCTCATAAACACCTCAAATTCCAAATTTGGTTCAGCGGTTTGCCTGCAATAGCCAATCAAAAATACCAATTTTTAGCAACTTGGCGAAAAAAGTTGTAATAGTTATATTCAAACATCTCAAACTTTGCAATAAGAACTCCAGTAAAAAAACTTTAACGAAAAGACTTGTAGTTCATAAAATACTAAATTCAAAAAACGCCAAATTGCCCAAATTTGCTCAATTTTAGAGTATTGTAGAGGCATATATGTGAAAAAGACGTTTAATGACACATTCACTTCACCACATCTTTCTTCATTCTCGATGAGAACGATAGTTGGCGAATTACTTTACAGTACAGTCTGTAAAAGGAATGGAGGCGAAAATAACGGGTGAAACTATGGCAGTGGAAAGCAGCACCAACGGAATCATTCATGGCTTAGCCATCAGTGTAGATGAAAATATGATCCGAATAGAAGGTTTTTCAGTTTTCCGAAGTGCAGCAGGAGTAGCTTACTTTGAAAGTTGAGACAGCCGAATGTCGATGGTTGGTTGCTTGAAGGACCAAGGTGGTGTGAGAGAGTGTGGGTATTTCACTGGAGGAGTTAGTGTGATGACATTTACCGCCAGCAGCTGTTTAAAGCGGACCCCCTGTGGGTGGGGTAACGAAGATCTTGCAGCGTGAATTGAACAAAATTTGAGGGAATGGATGTGATAGCGAGTAGGGCGGTCCCATCAGTTTCACTTCGTAAGATCCAAGTAAAATATCACTTCTGTGAAGAGATAGTTAGTCAGCATCTACTACTAAGAATTCTATGTGACTCGTGCGGAAGGCACCAGTTCCAATGCTGACTCCTGCATGATGGATGCTGTTAAGGGACCTGATTGTCGATGGTAAAACGGAGGCGTACACAATACTGCCATAATCTAATACCGACCGAACAAGACTTCCATTCAGACGGAGAAGGCAAGTGCGATCTGCACCCCATGATGATGCGCTTAGACAGCGAAGTAGTTTTAGGGAAGAATTACAACGGGATAGTAGTTTTCGGAAGTGATTTCGACAAGTTACTGTGCGGTCGAATATGAGACCCAGGAATTTTGCGGAGTCAACGACAGGAAGACATTGACCCCCAAGAATAAGATCTGGATCATTTTGGACATGGTATATCATACAGAAATGCATAAGGCATGACATTGATACAGAAAAACTAAAGCCGGAAGACATGCTCCACTCGTGTAAACGGTTTAAAACCAATTGTAGTTGCCTCTCGATGACAGAGATGTTGGTAGACGAACAATAGATGGCGAAGTCGTCAACGAAGAGAGACGCGTGTACCGGTTTTCGAACCACTGACGCAATGTTATTTATCGCTATGGCAAAGAGAGTGACGCTCGGGATTGAACTGTAGAATACCGTTTTCCAAAGGATGATTACAAGATAAATTAGTATCGAGGCGAACGCGGAAAGAACGTTGAGACAGGAAGTTCTCCAGGAATAGAGGAAGACAACCTTGGAATCTCCACGAGAGCAATGTGCGTAGGATTCCTTACCTCCAGGTCATAAGCTTTTTTCAGGTCAAAAATGATTGCCAAAAGGTGTTCCCTCAGTACAAATTCTAATGAGATGGTGGATAACAAAGCAACAATGTGGTCAAGAGTTGACTGCTGTTTTCTGAAATCACATTGTATATTGGTCAGAAGGTTTCGCAATTCCAGAGACCAAACGTGGCGACGATTGATCATTCTTTCTAACAATTTTCAAACGCAGCTTGTCAGAGAAATCGGTGCGACGGATTAGAACGTGCGACGGATTAGAACGATCTTTTCCCACATTTGGAAGTGGAATAATTATGGTTTCACGCCATTGAGCAGGAATGGTATGCTCATTCCAAATACAGTTACATAAATTACGAATGAATTTCATGCCTATCTCTGGATGATGTTCTGAATGATGTTTATGTATTTGATCAGGACCGGGGACTGTATCTTTCGAAGATGCAAAGGCAGAGGTCACCTCCGTCATTGAGAAAGAAATGTAATACTGCAACTGGAGAAATCCAAGCAACACTTTTCCGCGCGAGCTTTCTGTTGAAGAAATGATGGAGAAAAACCGGAGGAGTTGGAGACTCTTTCGTAATGTAATGCAAGTTCTTCAGCGATGACTGCAAGTGAAGTTTGAAGCTGTCCATTTACATTGAGACAGGGGATGGAAAGAGACGACCACATACCTTGAAATCTTGCGAACTTTCTGCCATACGACTGTTGATGGAGTACGACTTGTTAGAGATGAAATGTGAGCCTTACAGGAGGACGACTTACTTTCTTGAAGAGTTCGTTTTGCTCTGGTTCGGCACCCTTTAAACTCAATGAGATTTTCAACAGTGGGTTACTTGTTAAGCCGAGCTAAAACTTTGTTTCTAGCACTGAACGACTTTGCGCAATCCGGACTCCACCATGGAACAGGGCAATGCCTTGGATTACGTGATGATTTAGGGATGGAAATATCGGCGGCTTATAGAACCGCATGGGTAAAATGTCCGTGTCTCCAGCAGAATTTCACCATTCCGCTGCAGAATTTCACCATGGCGCACGACAGATTGCAACTGACCGAAATTTTCGAATATTGCTTTAGCAAAACGACAGGAACTATTTGACTTAAACTATTTTCCCTCTTCAACACATTGCATTAAAAGGAAGCTAGGCTTTGTCGTTCTGACTCTATCCTTACTAAAGAAACTATTGAGATCAACAGAATCTTCTACTAATCGCCTTTTGTAGAGGAAGAGGACAAAACCGGGAGGGGAGGGAGAAAATGGGGACGGGTTTATTTTCGATGCGTATGGGTTTTATATCATCCCTGGTTTTCCTACCCAACACAGAGTCCAACAAGGGGACATCCCACTGGGGTGCCAGGGTCAACACGGGGATATAGCGGGGGCACGTAGGATTCTTTAAACAGGGTTGCTCCAACGCCGCCGACCAGCGGGAAGGACCCTCTGCGCCCACCCCCACCCTGGACATCAGTCAAAGACCTAGTCCAAGCCGATTGGTCGGGGATGGGTCAGCCCCCGATCATCCGTCTAGAAGAGACCGAGGTCAAAGCAAGCGTATTAGATGATGCATTCAAGGAAATTCTTGTAGGGTTGCATGGCCCCTCAACTGGCCAGGCCACCCTTTCCCTCCGACACGGGTCGCCATGCACGGCAAACACATGGGTGACAGTTCAGCACACAGAGAAGACCACTAAAGAAGATAAAAGCGATTAAAGTAAAAAAAAAACTAGGTAACAGGAGAAAAGAACAGTAAAAGAAAATGAATACTTGAGAGTTTTCTCTGTATCCCACCGTCAGGACGTGAACCGACTATCTTCGACGACTTTTTGAAATACGAGGAACATGATCCAAAATTAAATTATATTAACAAAGAAATATAAATCGTTTTTAGTTCTCAAAATTAGTTGTCTTAGAATTGTACTGGAAACAAAATTAAATGGTAAAAAAATACACTATTTGAGTTATTGAAAACATTCTTTTTTACTTCTTTCCGTACATTTTCCCTCTTTCGCATTTCAGGATACATCGTACCGTTTTTTCTCTTCCCCTTCTGTCTCAAATACAATATAATTTTCTTGCCCTCGAGTTTCTTCTTATCATATTGCTTATGACACCAATATGCATTTTCTGCACTGTAATACAGCCAATTTTATTGTCCTTGTTTCTGGTCCATTAACCTTGGCTCATGAGATTTCATGTCGATTTTACTTCTTATACTAGAAGCACATTTTCATGTAGTTTGTGTGTGTACCTCTCACGCACACCCTTTAGAACACGTTACATATCCGTTATTCCTCCAAGCACCGGCTAACATGCCAAGGTCTGAAATTCAATGGAGTACTTATATGTAACATGAACGTTTTCGTGAAAAACTAACATTAAAAAATAAATATGAAAGTATTTTCTCTATAAAAGAAAGTCTTCTATTAGTTTTCTTTTAGTAGGTTTATCATAATTATGGTATTGGAATATAAAATGCCAAACTTTTGTGATCTGAATAGAATAAACAGAATATAGAAGATGTTAACATTTTAAAACAATTTTGTATTAGTTGAGAGCCAATTCATAGAAGGAAATTACAATGTAGTTCTAGGATGTATTTCTGCTAAACGTTATTCAATTATTTGATGTAATGTGATGATATACGTTATAAATTGACTTAAGATAATAAAATACTGTAGTAAAGAAAATTATATAATAGATCTGCAGGAGAACAATTTTTGGTATTAAATCATAACTATTTTAGGTTATGTTTCACATGTAATTAATTTAATATTTCTTATGTAGTATTTAAGCTACCAACTTCATCAATCATCGTAAATAATTTCATTCTATTTACTTCCCAGGTATACAGATCTTCGGATCTCTACGAATAGACACTCGGAGAGTTTATTTTCAAATTTCGGCGGTGGTGTCCTTTGTCGTATGTAAATGAATGTTAGTTTTGGAGGTGCCTTCTTCAGATCAACTAATGAGGCTAATGATGCTGTTATGCAGGTACAAGCAAACTTAGTTAGGGTATGACGATACATTATTTAAACAGATTAAGCTGTTTATTATGTCATCGTGTTTGATAATTTTTAATATGTTAATCTTTTGTATCTATGAATGATTTTTGAATTTGTATACAAAGTAAATGGTTTAGTGCTGCTTCTAAAGAATTATATTGGGAAAGTTGAGTGTGTCGCACTCCAGGCTTTTTCGTGGTAGTTCAATTTTATCTGCCCTATCATTGAATGATCGTCGATTAAAATGGAGAGACAAGACCTGATGTCATTCACGTCGACAGAATTTGTAAGTTGTTAGTCGTGATAGTTTTGGGATAACGAATGTTAATTGAGTAAAGACACAAATGAAAATAATTGTTTTTCCATCAAATATTTTTGTTGCTTATTCATCCATGGTGGTCGCAGACAACGGTGGTTGAGTGGTAGCGTCTTCGCTTCCACGATCCCGCTGAGCGATGGGTTCATACCCTGCTCGTCCTAACTAGGTAAGGTTTTCAGCTGGGGTTTCCCTCACCTACTCCAAACAAATGTCAGTTCGGTTCCATGAGTTCCGTGTCAACCCAACGTCTCTCCTCCCCAATTCCCTTACCCAAGTACAACGGTTAGGTGGAAGATCAGGCCTCATAGCCAAAAGGCATAAAATAAATAAATAAATAAAACAAATCCGCTGCAAAGTATTGTTCTTGTGCTCTTTATTAAAATCTATTAAACAAGCATTTTTTTTTTTTTACAAATTATCAATAATTTTTGATAACTTGTTTGGAGTGATTTTGGAGTGGTTTCTAACATCTTCTCTTTTCTTGATGTTTTAAACTTATAAACTCTTTAAAAAATCTACATGAGCTAAGTACTGAATGTATAAAGCAGAAGTTAATCTGTGATCACGGTAGTGTCCCACGTTTTTGAGTTAACAAGTACTGCCAGTGTTTCTGCAACAGTTTTCTGGTCGATCCTTTTTTAATCTTCATCGGAATTTTCCTTTCTTTTGAACCTTCAGATTCTAGTTCGAAATAAGACCACATAATTAACATTTCTAATCTAGGTATGTTGTAGGTATAAAGTTTAAATATGTAAAAAATCTCTAATCCTATTATTTATGTAAAAATATTTCCTTGTAACGTTCGTCTATTCTATGGATTGTGACTGATCCGTACATGACGAATAAAATTCATGGGTACTTTCCGTAAATTCAGAAAATATTCAGAACAGCAATAGAGTTTAGTACAAAATTATTAAAGTCTTACTAAATTCATGCTCTTTTTTATTGTCCCCGTTTTCACATATGTCGTGTCTCAGGACTTTAGTTTACATTTGAATTATTGACTTCACTAATTGGCCTTCACGAACAATTCGCATACATAGAATGAAAAACAATTGTGAGTAAAAATGTATCACTGTAGCGTAAAAGTAATTTGTATAACATACAAAGTTTTGTTTATAGGGTAAATATGATGTATAATATGAGCAAGGATGTTAATACACAATTGAAGAATGAGACATGAATCTCATAGGATTTAAACAATTTCCTAAAAATCGATAGTAAAAATAATCTTGATAATAGAGCGTCACTGGGTACGCACAGGAGTGAAATGTATAATAATATAGCGAACATTGTAACTGTTCACTCATATCTACTACCAAAAATAAACAAGAAACGGAGATAAGTTTGAGTTCACCTATCGAGTGAGAAAACCTGGACATAGAATGACGCATAAAAATGCAAGTCATTGACGAATTGTTCCTTAATCGATAAGTCGATATTATTGTTAGCTTTTTTTTCATTTAAATATTAAGTTTTTGTATTTTAAGTTCCTACGGATGTTTCTCAAGGAATGCGCCATACAGAAAGCAGATAAAAGTGCTCAGGCAAAATTATGTCTTGTACGAAAATCCTGCAAAATGAAACAAATCACTTCAAAAACGATTATTCTAAGAATATTCAAGTCTTGTTGTAGTGTTACAAAATGGTCCATACAAGAGTACAATTTTATGACGACTCACACTATTGCTTACGCTCTTTTGAAAAATATAATTTTAGTGTTAAGTACGAACGCTAAATAGCGTGAGGGAGCATAATCATTTTGAACTCTTTTATTTAATTTTTTTACGAAAAAACAGAAGAAAATTCATTTCATAATACAGTATATTGAGGTATAAAATTTCTACTCTCAATTACCGTTTTATGTACAATTAAACCTGATGTTCTGAATATCGCACCATCACTGTTTCATGAATTTGAAGGTTGTTGCATGGAGTTCTCTTTAATTAACGATATCATTCATTGATTAAACTTCCCATTCGAATCTTGCAGTAATTAGAAATATGACTGTGCAACTGGCAGGAACAAGAATGGGTGCTCTTCTAATCCTGAATGGGTGCTCGAATGACGTCAGCAATATCGAGCGACGCGCTAGCCCTTTTCACTCTTAACTCACTCCAGGTCACGCCACAACAAAGCAAGCGAAACACAACTGTTCCTCGCATTTCCGTGACACGACACTCTTTTGCACGCTCTCTGTACTTCCCCGGAGACGTCGCTCTTCGCGGTTCACTTGTTACGCTTGTTTGGAGCATCGATGCGACGGTGCTTCACCTCCTTCCCTTTTGAACCTTCTCTCTGTCCCCGAGCTCCCCACCCTTGTTCCCAATCCGTAGGTGGTGCGTGGCGTAGTAATTAACGCTGTTTTCTATACAGGTCGAGGAATATCCGTGATGAGGGATTTTTCTCTTTCGGAACAAAGGAATAAAAAAAACGTGATGGGCATTACAGCGGGCAGATTCCGGACAATCTGGGTGTTGAAAATGGTGTTAATATATTTTTTTAATGTTTAAATCTGTCGTATTAGTAAAATCCATATATTGCCCATCACGCCATGAATATCCATATTGGAAGATTCAGTGTGACAAGGAAAAACTAAATAATTCTCTAAATTCACACAATCTAAAAGTAAACGAAATAAAAAATGGTAAAAACCTAAATACCTGTATTTTTCGCTACAAATATCCATCAATGACGAACTCTACCAGTCACTGACATGTCTCTAAGGTCCTACAACGTTATATGTCTACAACAAAGTTTGTGGTTATTTTAAAATAATCACTAATATTTTTTTGAAATTAAATTCTCAATTCCAGTAAATAGTTTCTGTAAGAAGTCAGAGAACGTAGATCGTGTTCTTATGTAACAAAACCACCAGGATGAAACGGATGCATTGCTGCTGAGAGAAAAACGATTTTTTTTTCAAAAAATGCACCTCCATTTGTAAAAGTTATAGGTGTTTTAGTTTCAGGTTACTGACTTGTAGGATATACGTTTTTGACACATTCAGCACTTTTCATTCGGTGAGAATACACTCCTGTAGACGGGTAGCCAAGGTACACTTTTTATTCTATATCGATGTTAAATCGTATGTATTGGTAATAATTTTACAGATTGGTTATGGTTATTACTGATGTTCGTTTTCTGTTAGGCATGAAAACATGACATGTATTTCTTATGCACCCTTTGTAATTAAATTTGATAATGGAATATTATATAACACCTGTGGTAAATACAATGGTGAACTTCTCAATGATCTTATCAAAAATAAATATTTTATAACACGAAAATGCTATTTAGTAGTAGATTCAGCCATGTAATATAAACTAAAACAATAATTTAATATTTTTGCCCTTGTATGTGTATTCTGGAACTGACTTAGCTTGTCACTTTGTTTCGCAATTCTCCAGGCTTGCCTTTAAGCTCCGCGATTAAACACATTCTGTTCATGCAAAACATTACTCGTTTTCTTCACCTCAAAGTATCCTCATTTGTATAACATATTAGTGAACTGTGGTGAATTTTTTCACATTGTTTGATGTCAAAATTGAACTCGTAAATTTAACTATGTTTCCATAATTTAAATTTTCTCTTTAAGTCTATTCGTATTGTTTTGTGTGGACGAATTTAGCAAACCAAAGATAAAATCTCAGCACCAATGTTAATGCATGCTTTCATTTTCTGGTTAAACAGTTATACTCAAAAACGCTCTAAAGAGATAAACCTGGGCTAATTATTCTCTGCAAGTTTAGCTTGTGTTTGTGGCAACCCACATATGGTAGAGACAGTGAAAAAGGTTATAGCGAAGTGAAAACCAAATTATCTCTGACGTAAGTATGCGTGCTTGCTGAGATTCACCAACAAAAGCTTTTGCATTCGCTTCTCACAATGAAAGCCCTTACGATATTTCCAACATTCTGTTCAAAATATGTAATGACTCCAACGAAAATCCTCTGTAAAACATATATCAATCTCATTTCAAGTCTCGTTAGTTTCTTTAAAAGGTCTCGAAGAATGACTTTTCTACGGTATATAATCTTCCACCACAACAAAAGTGACATATAGTTTGTTTAAATAATTTTGTGAAAAATGAATCACTGGAGATGAAATATTGTCTTAATAAATTAAAATTTGTAGTATTCAAATTTATTCTTAAATGGATAAATTGATTTAATTGAATCTTTCATTTCACTTATAATCATACATTAATGTACAATGTATTTAGATTTTTGTCTCTCTCAGTCGTCTTAAGTTAATTGTATGTATGTAAGTATATGAGACAAGTAACAATGAAGATTTTCAAGGTTTATTTTGTTTAATTTTCCATTTCGTTGTTGTATCTTGAGTAACTTTATTTTTCATGTGTTGTGAAAGTTGAAAACTAATTGTTTTTAGAAGAGATCAATTTTCACGCAAGTAGATATTTGGTTCTTACAAGTGACTCCGTTTGATTTTATTGGTTTCAATAATGAATTCTTAAATCTTAACGTAACCTATGGTAAACGAACCAGTGCGGAAAAAATAAGTTGGATAGCTCAGCCTAAAATTAGCTGTGATATCTCACGCATTGGCTGTCTAGCGGACAGACAGCACCATTAGCTGCCACAGCTTACGCTGTAGCTGCCCTAAATAAGTTTTCGTCTGAAGAGAACAATTTTCTGTCACAGCGGAATATAGCGCTGTTTTGTCTGGGAGGAAGAAAGTTACATCAACAGCTCAGACCCACTCAAAAATCTGACTTAGCTACAAAAACTGTTTTTTGTTCCTCCCAGACAAAACAGTGTTATCTTCCGCTGATTGTTCTCGTTCAGACGAAAACTATTTTACTGCAGATAATGGTACTGGCTGTCCGTTAGATAGCCAACTCGTGAGCTATCACAGCTAACTTTAGGTTAAACTATCTTTTTTTTCGTGCAAAAGAGAGGTTATTTAATCAGCGGGTTTGGTCATAGCTCTGAGTGGTCGTAGTACAACTTGCCGCTAATTTTGAAGTTTAAATATTTTTAATGTTGATTTTTAAACAGAATAATATCAAGCACACAATTTCTTATTTTCTCTTCATACTTAGGGTGTTTTTCTCCTTTATTGTGAATGCTATTGTTGAATTTCCGGGATTATTAAGGAAAGGAGGGTTGTAGTCTACTGGAGCGCAATTTTTCACATGTTTTCAGGGGTGTCTCCCTTATGCAGTGTTACCAGACAATGTTCTTGTTTGCAACGTAGTTTGTGATCGACGTGGATACGTTCTGGATACAGTGAATTTGTTTCTTTGAAGTTTGAGGAAGCACAATCCCCGACAGGTATTACAAACATTTTTCAATTAGTGCAACACGAATGGCACAATACAGGGTAAATATGTCCGACAAGACACGCTCCATCACGTGGTAGAATATCAATAGCAGCAAAAACAATTAATCATCAACCAGTATGAGCAACAGTTACTACAAATTAAATAACAATTAAAAGTCCCCCGAATGTGTAACATGTAAAACTATCCGTGAATATGAAGGGCTCCGCTTCACATTCTGTCATCGGTCAAGAGACTTAGGCATATTACTCAACTGATTGGCAGGTTTTATAAAGCGACGTAAAAAACGCAAAACAACGGAAAATTCAGAGGGTCCTCCGTAAATGTGTCAGATTCAAAATATATTTGAAATTCTTAATCCAAATTTACAGGTGATCTTATTGTATTTGGTGACTAAGATCAATGTAGCCGACACAGAATCTCACCTATATTTATTCGGGGATGAAGGCATAGAAACATATCATTAATAATATTGGTTAATCCCTGTTCACAGATGATTATAAATTAAAGATGAAATTGCTCAATATCGGATGAAAGTCAATGGAAATAGCATTTTTCACTTGAAAAAGAAGGAAAGTTTTAAAAAGAGAAAAGAAGGAAGAGTTGTAAAATCAAGTTTTAAAAAAATTGGACACAAAAGACGCAAACTCAGGCAAGAGGAACGAGGACGCAAACTCAGGCAAATCTTTAATATTAATCTAAGCGTTTTGAGATATATAATCAACTGATATATAACCATTATACAAATAGGGTATGCGGATCTAAATATTATAGACAATCAATATTCATATATTCTTTATTCACACCAACGTTTCGACACTGATTGGTGTCTTCATCAGGGTATCTAAATTCGATTACGATTAGTAATAGTATTACACATTGATTTTTTTTAAAGTTCAAAGAGAAGAGTCCAAATAATTAACAAAACACATTACATTATCTAATATCTTACAATTTAATATAACATACCTTAATTCAGTTGAACAATAGATTAAAATCTTCAAGTCATTATTCACGTAAATACATAAAACATCTCGGTGTTATTACTTCAACTTGTCAATCTTTTCTTCTCTAACTACAGAAGTCAACTGGCATCACCAAGATCATTACTTTACAAAAGGTTACATTTCTGCCAACCTCAAAATTTTTAATTTTTTTTTTTTTAAATTCAAGAGTATTACCAACTTACATAAATCTTACATCAATACTATCCAAAGCTATTTTATATATAGTATTACATACTCATTACATTAATGTTTATTTTTTGATGATATGGAATATACCATCATAATTATTAGTGAATACATTTGTTTCAATTTGTGAGTTAACATTTCTTGTTGTTTTAATTAAAATAGATTCAGAAATTAATCTTTTATAAATATTACACTCATAGTCTAGTATCTTTACATTCTCAAAATTCATTGCATGTCCATTGATCTTACTATGTTTTATCATGCCACTATTCGTATCATTCGTATCATTTTCTAATGTGTTCTTTCAATATAATTCCTAATTTTCTTTTAGTCTGACCTATATAGTCACATTCGCATGTATTACAGGGAATAGAATACACTACATCATTCCTGTTACATTTTTCTATTTTGTCTTTAAAATTTTCCTCTATATTGGCTTTATTAATAAATTTATAAATCACTTTAAAATCATCTTTAAACGTTCTTTTTATTTCATGAGCTAACATTCTATTAAGTGGGATTATTAAAATTTTATTTTTTCCATTATTGTTACCAATATTAGATAGATCTTCCTTAACCTTCAATTTTCCATTTTTATTATCCATATTTGTTCCATATTTCTGTATTCTAATCAGTTTATTAATTAAACCTGAAGGGTAGTCATTTTTTAAAAGACTATTTTTAATCTTAATTACATTATTATTATAGAAGTTTGGATGGTAAATCTTAGATACCTTGTTGATTTAATTACTCACAATATTCTTCTTAATATAGTAAGGATGAACAGAATTGTAGTTTATTAATCTCACTGAAGATGTTAAAAATTTAAAATTTTATATATAATAAATAAAAATTTAAAATTTTGAGATTGACAAAAATTTAACCTTTTGTAAAGTAATGATCTTGGTGATGCCAGTTAACTTCTGTCGTTAGAAAAGAAAAGATTGACAAGTTGAAGTAATAACACCGAGATGTTTTATGTATTTACGTGAATAATGACTTAAATATTGTAATCTATTGTTCAACTGAATTAAGGTATGGAGACATCTCATACGCGCGATTGACGTCGCCAGTCAAATACGCGCGAGTGACGTCGCCAGCCAATGGAAATTTATTCCGCCCTAGTGGTCAGAGCGTATGGCTACGTAAAGTGAATCCTACCCCCCACTCTTTAAAAAGCTTACCTCACGAGAGAATCAAGTGGATATAGGGACTTTTCTAGAAGAACGCGAGTTGATAAGTTCTTATTCTCAGTCAGTTACGAGAACGCGAGATATTAACTACTCAATACGATAGTATGTGATTCTATTGGGAAAGTAGTTGCGAGAACAACTCGTTCTTATATTGAACTTTCTTTCGAGTAGAGACTATGAATTGTTAGAAAGTCATATGCTTTCGAGTAATATGATATGAAGAAAACTTTATTTCATCATTCTTCATAATTACTGAGGGTCAGTTGAATCGAGGCATCACTAGTATGAACGGTTTTCGAAGAAGTCCGAACATCCTGGTAAGAGGTCAACGCTTCAACACCAAGACGTAAAGGTATTATGAAGGATTATAGTACGAGAAGATACTGTAACTAGAGTCGAGCATGTCTGTAATGAATAAGTTATCTAATTAGCAAAGTGGTAATTATTGGTCAATGTAAGGGTTGTGTTGCCAATATGGTATTTGTATTTTTTGTAATAAATTGTTGTTTGTTGCTCCAAAGGACTGTTGATCCCTTTCATTAATTTATTTTAAGCCTGTTAGTGCAAAAGTAATCATTCAGGTTAATGGCGCTCAACTTTTTATTTATCACGAGTATAAGGATAATAGTAGATGCTTCACATCACAGCATTTATAACATTGAAATACTTGTAGAAGTGTTGGTAGGAGCTAGGAGTGTGAGCGATCGACTTGCTGATCGTAATTTGATCTAGTATGGAGGAGCGCACGAGTAAGGCAGGTCAGTTCGGGACACAGTATGTTATATTAAATTGTAAGATATTAGATAATGTAATGTGTTTTGTTAATTATTTGGACTCTTCTCTTTGAACTTGAAAAAAAAATCAATGTATAATCATGATAAATTAAAGGTCGTTTTCATGTTGCTCATTTCTTTATTGGTATTAGAAAGCTTTTTCGGCTGCATAGCAACCATCATCAGTAACATACACTGAGTGTTAAGGAATATTTTTGGCGAATGCAATATTCCTTAACACTCAGTGTATGTTACTGATGATGGTTGCTATGCAGCCGAAAAAGCTTTCTAATACCAATAAAGAAATGAGCAACATGAAAACGACCTTTAATTTATCATGCTTTGATAATGTTGCTAAAGCTCCACAATTACCAAGTCAATGTATAATACTATTGCTAATCGTAATCAAATTGTAGATACCCTGATGAAGACACCAATCAGTGTCGAAACGTTGGTGTGAATAAAGAATATATGAATATTGATTGTGTATAATGCTTTAGAACCGCATACCCTATTTGTATAATATATATAAAGACAATCAGAAAATAGGAAAATATCATGATATATAACCAGTTTATAATCTATAACCAAGAAACTTATATTTTTGTAGATCTATAACCAGCTGATAATAAGAAGACAATTAACAAAATTGAGGAGCTACGTAACACTAGAATTAAACTCGAAGCACCTAGTGGAAAGAACGAGTAATATAGTGCAAAAGATATCAAAATTCAATAACTCCAGGAGGTCACTCTTCACTCTTCTACCTCATTGTGTAAAAAGTGGAGTACATAACCAGTAAACTTTGTGTCACAAGGATGAAGAATGTCTACCGATATGCAATCATTGCAAGAGCAATCACACGGCAAATTTCCGGGGCTGCAAAGTATTTCAAACCCAGGCAAATAAAAAATAATTACAAATGGCAACAAATAGTAACCACTAGTTTGTGAGAAACATCATTAATCAATCGTTTTTGAAATGTTTCACAAAAATTAGTGACGCAACAAATAAAGAATGTCTTAAAATTACTTGACCCCAGATGTTTTGCAGAAGGTTGATTATGCTAAACAATGGAATTGGGGATCAGGACTTGCAACATCGCGGGGAAATTATCTTTAGAAAGCAATCACCGACTTTCAATTAGATGTTTCTTCTGTGTTAACCAGGTTATTGGATATCAAAAACAACAGAAAGAAAAAAAAAGAATCAATGAACTTGTAGATTATTTTTACTTTTTTGTGACAAGAGATTTATTGCAAAGTTCTCTGAATGTACTCTACTACCAAATTACGAATTATCTTCAGATCACTCTCCAATTATCATCTTGAATTCCATAATCAAAATAATGAAGGACCAAGATGACGTAATAGTGAAACGTATTGGGTTTGTTCAAAAGTCTTTGGAAAAACAGATTTTGGTAAACATCCAAGTCACCGGTAGACATCAATGAAGCCAAGTGTGTCTTACGAATAGTATTCATCTAGTAAACCAGGATTAAGTGAAAGTGGAAGCGACATGTCACCCTAACAAACTCAAAATTGATAGGGAAAGCATGGATTTAAAGAGTTATCCACGAACCGTTATGTGCTTCACAGGGTTACCACCGTGCCTATTGGAAATTATTGCAATACACCAATCACGCAACCGGGTTATCCTCTATTTAACTTGCATTATGTTTGCAGTAGATTTGAAGATATTTTACTTGAATTTGTAGCTACAAATATTGTGATTTGCTCATCATTTACATTTTATAATTATTCATATATAATTTAGAGAAAATTGTTCTATTCAATAATGAACCTATGAGTTTGAGGTTCATATAATTAAAGTTGACATTATGCTTTCTACTTCTGAGCAGACGTGTAAATTATTCTCAATATTATATTGAATTTGAATGTTCTCATCTTCTGCTTGAATATCCATATTTAATTTCTGCTAAAAACCCAACCATTTTTAAAAACCATCGTTTAGTCTTGTTTCAATCACTTATTTTCAATTTTCTATTATCACAAAAGGCTTCTAAAATATTTAGTCCTGTGATAGATTTAGATATAAATTACTAAGTCGTCTGCACAAAGTAGTCCTGGTATCGTCATCCCTGATGCTTCCTATTATCTCTAAGTAGATACTCCGTTAAATCGTCAATGAACAGAGCAGAGAGCAAAGGTGAGAGGACACATCCCTGTTTCACTCCAATATGCACAGAGAAAATGTCACTAACGAAATTTTCGTGAAGACATATCTTATCCGCATTGTATAATGCTTGCAACTTTTGTGAAATACTTTTTCTCCCAATTTCTCCCAGAGTTCAACTCTATCGACAGTGTGAAATGCTTCAATACACTGACGTAAAAGTAATTGTCTTTTGTATTCGAACTGCACTGACATTTCCTACAACACAATTTACAGGGAAAATGTGAAATTTGGACACCTGTAAATACAACGTTGTGTTTTCGCAACAGCAAAAATTTAAATCTTCCAAAATAAATTAAAATTGAAAGAGTACTTTTTATTATTATTCTTTGTGAAGCAATTAAATAGTTTATATGATCATTATTTCTTCTAACCTCACCGTTGGTATTTAATGGGTTGATTACAACCACAGGATGTAAGTTGCTAAAACGTTTTCAAATCAAAAGAAAGCCATTTACTAAATTTATTTCTATTGTGACAAAGAATTTACAGATTTGAGAAAAAAATCTACCCGCACATATTAGTAATAACTACCATATAATACAACATACTTTGTATTCACAGTTATTTTGCTTTTTTAAAATTCAGTTTTATATATGTGGAGTATTTACCTTCGTTGAATAAATTAAGAATGTTATTCTTGCTTTTCATTTTCCATTGCATATCTCTGTGAATATTCTCTACTACGAAATTCAATGAGACGATACTGGATGAGATATTTATATCTGCTAATGTTAGCTAAGTTCATTTCTCAAACAATTGTGTTAACATATAAACACAGCTCTTTGTGCTCCAGCTAAGGTGGAGCATAAGACAAAATGAGAGTAAATGAAAAAAAAAGGATGATGTATTTGTAGTTTGAGTTTCAATGTTAAAGTAGTTAAGATTTAAGTGAATATTTCCGTTTCTTGAGTCGATACATTTCAAAATTGAACTGGTTCAGATAACAACTTCGTGAGTTTTTGCAGGTGATACTCCTTGAATTGAGCAATGCGTCTTCCCGACCTGCTCTCACAGTTTCTCGCGCGAAGCTGCTGTAACAACAAGACGGAGATTGGATGTATTTGTGAAATCAAGTTACCTACTTTATAGCGCTCCTACTTTATACTTATTTTATAGATTAAGAAATTTCAATGACTTATACAGAAAAATGGATATTTTATCCTAGATTTATTTACTAAGTAAGAAAAACAAATGTCCATAATGATCTTACTTCGAGCGTTTACTTTATCTCATGACAAAAACATCGTCTGTTTCCATTTAATACGTTTCCATTCAGTTGTAACAATGTCTCAGATATCCGCCATGTTGCACCTGATCCTGAACACTGTTAAGGTTATTTTTGTGTATCACTGGAAAAAAGACACCTCAGCTATTCGAGAGTAAAACGTTACAATATGCCCTACTTTTTTTCTTAGTTCAATAAAATCATCCTTAGTATATTTTCATTGATTTATTTAGGAAAAAACGTAATGGATCCTTCTCAAACTACAAAATGGCTCTTTAATGTGGTAATTTTTACTTATCTACTAGTTACTCATAATATTTAACTAAAACCTCACTTCGAGCATTTTGTACTGGTGTGTCTCGACAACACCTCTCACGTTTTAAAAAAACAGCCCTTCTGTAACTACCACAAAATTATAACTAAAATAAACTTATAACTAAAGGTTATTTTTAGGAAAAAGGTGATTTTTTGAAGTTTTATTATATTTTCTGTACCTCACGAACTACTTACGCTATCATTTGCATTATATATTTAAACCTTAATTCATATATCTAGAAACAGTTCTTTTGGATTCTCCGATATTTAATTTTTAGTGGGTGTTAAGGGTTAGGAAGATTGTCGGCAGTTTTGACGTTAACGATAACGACGTAGTGTACATCTTTCTCTTTTTTTCAGGAACTAATTGAGATATTAAGTGTACGTAAGTTTTTATTTTTTTTGCTAATTCCGTTTCAAATGGGTGAAAAGGAGTGAAAATATTTATTTCATTATTCTGAATGTCTGACCATTCTATCGTAACAGAAAGAATATTGCAGAAAAAGCTTGGAATTTCTACACGACTTTTCATGTGCGTGGTACAACTCACATTGCATTATACGAAGAATTTCATGTAATCTCGATTTTAAAGGAATTAAGAGTGAAATGTGTGTGTTTTTTAAATTTATCCAAAATATCACGAACTGAAAGTGCCTGATTCTGAAAGTGCGAGGAAAATCAATTATCTGAACATACGTGAGCTACTTTATTGATTACGTGATTTCCGTAGATTTCCACATTCACTTCGCTTTCTTGGCCAAAACGAAAACACAAACTTACAAGTCCATTAAAGCGATGGTAGTTATTTCTCAAATGAATGGACCTACTGACTCATTCTGGTGAAACGTTACACTAATCATGATGCGAAATATTATGATTCTATTTCAAATTAATGCAGTGACGGCCACAAGAGCGGCAACGTTGCACGCTGCGGGCTATCATTTACTTTAGTCATTTTTTTCCTTATCTTTACATGACCATTATACTACTGGTTCCTAGTAGTGAGATAATGTTTTGTAGATACGTAATGAAATCCAACAACAGTAAACTATTCTGAACATTTTCACGTTAAACTTGTACTTTATAAAAAAAACAATAACAACTAATTAATTTGTCAGAGTTATTTAACAATGTTAACAATGCGTTCGAAAAAGCAAATTGCAGTTCGGCGTTTACAAATTAAGTTTATTAAATCTTAATTACAACTACGTTTGTATTGAATTATATGCGAAATACGATGTTGCTTCAGGAATACCAGTTTAATGAAAAATCTGTGAATATAATAGTCATTAATTTAATTAAATAAGTTGTATTTTAAGAAAATCTTGAGTAGTTGGTTATTAAAATTATTTATTTGAAAAGTCATATTGAACAAGCAATGGGAGATATTATATTAGTATTTGTACTTTCTCTTCATTCGTGAAAACACGTCCATGAAATTTGAAGTTCGTTTTCTCGCGCTATTTCCAGTTCCTTATCTCTTTAATCCTTTTGGTGTAAGGAAAGTGACGGAGGTAATAACTGAATGAGGGCGTAGTTACAGGTGAGTTTGAAATCCATAAAGTGGTGGTTTACGGCGACGCGTGTGAGGTAAATGAAATCAAGGCCTCCTAGTCTTCTCACGCTACTGTTTACGATAGATTTTAAATGTATAATTAGTTTCCAGTCTAATCTACCTACAAACATAAATTAAAGTGTTCGCATTTCAACGTAGTTTACTGCTTCCAAATGAACCTTACAAACGAATATTATGATATAATTACAGTGAACCAAGGTTGACTATCCATGACGAATAGGACCATAAATTCTTATTTTATCATTCACATTTTCATATGTAATAGTTTTAGTTAAAACGTAAGAGTAGTGAAGTCATTCTTTGACTGATAAAAGTTTGTAAACCGTATGTCTATCTTCTATATATTTATATCTTTCTCAATTTCAACCAAATTTTGTACATATATGACTGACCATCTAACAACAAGCTCTGACACTCCTAAGGAGGGCATGGGAAAAGGATGACTAGTAAAAATAATGAAAGTTCGGATAATTTGTAAATCTCACCCCCGAAACTCTTGTAAACCTTTATTCAAGGAATTAAATATCTTAACACTTCCCTGCATTTATATTTATGAAACGGTCGTGTTTGTTAAGACCGAATTACTGAAGCACCACCCTTGCTTTATACGAAACAGTCTCGTTCACGAACACTATACACGCAATAGTAGTAATATTCATCGCCCTAGAGTGTCAACCACTCTTTGCCAAAAGGGACCATACCATTCGGGAATCGTTCTATATAATTCCCTGCCCAAGAATATAAAAGATATTATGAAATTGAATATCTTCAAATCCGCGGTTAAAAACTACCTCCTGCACCAGTGCTTCTACACTGTAAAATAATTTATTGATTTTAACAAAAGTTAAATTCGTCTTGTACTTCATCACGCTATTGCTGTAGCACCTTTTAAATAACTTATAACAATTTCAAAAACTATTTTCTTGCATGGTTGTGTTTCCGTATGGCTCATATTAATTTAGTTTTATTTGTACTCAACTTTGGCTCGGTTGTGTACATTAATTCTGTAGCCCCATCCTGGCTCGGGTTTCTCTCCGTTTTTCCTTCGGGTAGAGGCGAATTTCTTATACAGGTTCTCTAGGGGCGTGTTTATTGTAACAATAAATCGTGAATTTAGTGTTTTTTCAACTCTTATGATTTTTAAACACTATACTCAGAATAATCTATAGTTCGATAATAACTTACATGTAATTTTTTGCNGAAACATATTGACATTATATATGTATTATAACTCGCATTATGTATTATAACTTGCTGAAATTTTTGAATCTGCCTCTGCCTTAGGGCCCTTGATCGGAATTGATGGGATGGTCCCTTGCTTGCTTCCGGAGAGTAAATTAGTTTATTGTCCTCCACGTGGTCATACGCAGTCTACTGTTTTTTGACAATAAATTTATTATTTTAAAATTTATTATTATTATTATTTTTAAAGATATTAGATTCGAAATCACAGTTTTCGGTGAGAATTTTGTGCGGTCTTGCGATACATGTCAACGCATAGGGTATGGAACCGACGCTGCAAAAGCACCACTTAAACTAGTTTCTCAAATTGAGGAGGTTTTTTCTAAAGTATTTATCGGAAGTATCATGGGACCATTATCGATAAGCGAAAAGGGAAATAGGTATTTGTTGACAGCGATCTGCGAAGCATCGCGGTATCCAGATGCAATACTCATACTGGACATGACATTTGAAAATGTAAAAGCTCTATTGGAAATTTTTTGTAGAATAAGGTTTCCTAAAATTGATCGGAGTGATCAAGGAAAATATTTCACTAGTAATCTTACATCCATATTTTTTGGAAAATTTGGTGTAAAATATTAACATTCAAGTCCGTATCACCCACAATCAAACAAAGTAGAGCGTTTCCTCTAAAGTGGATGTTGTCTGCTGCTTGCAACGACTCGGTAGAAAGATGGGAAAATACTTACCATTATCTCTATTCACCATTAGAAATGTAGTTAATGAAAGTACTGGTCGTGCACCCACAGAGATGGTGTTTGGTAAAAATCTACGTACTCCAGAAACTTTGCTATTTGAAATTTCTTTTTGCGGACGAGGATCCCAAATTAATATTAGTGTTGGAGTATGTGTTTACTCTTCAGAATAGATTGCCAAAGTGCTCTGAATTGGCAGGAGATAGCGCCACCGACCAAAGCCAGAAACGCAAAGAGTGGTACGACAAAGACACGCGACTACGCGAATTGAAAGTCGGAGACTTAGTTTTAATTCTGAATATGAAAAGAGAAAAGTCAGTGCCAAATGGTTAGGTCCGGGATAAATGTTGAAAAAGATATTGGATATTAATTATCTTGTAAATTTTCCTGGATTAAATGAGTGAAGTTTAGTATACCATGTAAATATGTTCAAAAATATTTGTCTCACGCAGAGGTAGTAAATCTCGTTGAGGAGGGGTAGGAAACAAATCCTCCGCTCTTAGCAAGAGCAACAATAGAAGACGACGACACTGCGATAACAGAAATGATAACTCGACTTAGGAAAGATTCAGAGCTCACCGGAGCTCAGCATCACGAAATAGAGAGCCTGATATCTAAGTTTAGTGACTTATTTTCTTTACGGTCAGGGTTCTGCGTCGAAATGACACACGATATAAAGTTGAAAGACAAAACTCCAATCGACTCAGACCATACCAAATGTCGCCGCGACAAAATACAATATTAATACAACGTGAATTACAGAAAATTCTCGATCAGGGAATTATTGAAGAAGGTGAGTCGGAATTCATTTCATCGGTCATCTTAGTTCAGGCACCGGGAAAAGAACCTCGGCTCTGCATTGATTATAGAAAGTTAAATAAAGTGACCCAGGAACAGCTTTTTCCCATTCCTAACTTGGAAGAGAGAATTGAGACAGTAGCGAAAGCGCAATACATTACTTTACTCAATCAATCGAGAGGGTATCACCAAAGTGGAATGACGCCGGAGGCACACAAATACGCGACATTCGTGACGTCACAAGACGTATATAAGCCATTACGATTAGTTTTCGGTTCCCTCAACACGCCGTTCTTTTATAGTAAATACATGGCACAACTCTTGAAAGGGTGTCAGACCTTTGCGGTACCATATCTTGATGATGTGGCGATGTTTTACAATACATGGGAGGAGCATGTTTTGCACGTTCGTGACGTTCTGAAAAAAATTCGGAACATAGAGCTACATTAAAAACCCACCAAGTGTCATTTTGGTAAAGGACATATAGATTATTTAGGTCATAATGTAGGAAGGTGAAAATTGCAACCGGTGGAAGCGAAAATAAGTCATTAAAGAACTCTCTCCCGACTAACGAAACGAAGTTAGAGACTTGACAGGCTATATCTACTACTATAGGAGATACATTGAGAATTTCACCCAGCTTTGAGTCCACTAACGGACCTGTTGAAAGGAAAACCCAAACAGGGGTCCATTATCTGGAATACCTATGCGAGGAGGTGCTGAAAAACATATAAAGGATTTTTTCATCGAAACCCGTAGTGTATGCTTCGGACTTCGAGAAACCGTTCATCTTACGTGATGCGTCAGGAGAAGGGATATGTGTGTTTGACACAAATAAACGAACAAGGGGAGGAACATCCTATTTTATTTCTGAGTAAGAAGTTTATTGGAGCAGAGATATCCTATTCTACTACAGGAAAAGAGATGCTAACAATAATACATAGAACTCCGTTGTTATCTAGACAACGCCAAACCCTTCGTGATCTAAACTGATCATAACCAGTTGACGTGACTGGAAAAAAACGCAACCGGGATTGCTGGGGTCCATTGGTGGGAGTTGCTCTTGAAGGAGTTCAACTTTTCAGTGGAACATAGGTTGGGGCGAAACTCGGAAACGCTGACATCTTGAGTACGTACCCGCTCAAAGACAAGTAAACCTATATGGCGGTAAAAATATAACAATAAGTAAATAACTGTCTATGTAAATAATAGGACAAATGGTGTTGTAATTTATAAATTTATATTTAAAAAAATAATAGTTTAATAATTTAAATTAATTGTGCATCTTATTTAGTATATGTTTGTGTCTGTGTAAATGGGAAGTAAAATGGTATTATGTGAAGAAACTGTTTAATAGAGTCCGACCTGGATTTGTACTATATGGAAAAGGGTCGGGTACTATACAGTGTTTTTTTTGTGAGTACGACAGAAATCTAGTTGCGTATGTTGTGAAAGGTAGTGATGAACAATCCAAATCCGAGAGGGGTTCGGTGGGATTCATTTCGTTAAGATTTCATCCCACTGAAGGACTTTAAGATGGGAGGGACTGTGACGTCGGAGAACACGCCCGTCAATACGTGTGTATTTTGTAATTTACGTACGTAAACTTTCACTCTTGTTGAGACAATATCTTCAGACTTCCGAGAGGGAATTTTGAGGTAGACCAGCATGAAAGAATATCTGAGTTCATTGAAGAAACTGTGGTGTAAGTAAGATTTCGTCTAAGTGTGGGTATTTTGCTATTCGTGAACGCAAACTTTCACTTCTTGGGGACTGAGGTGGGGTCCCATCGAAGAATGTCGGAGAAATACAGAAGGAAAAACCAAAATTCTACCGTTGGAGCGGCGGCCCTTAAAAATTTCCATGTGACTATATTTATGAATGAGATATTTTTGCAGAGACAATGACCTGAGTTAGGGAGGTTTGAAGAATGCGTCTATGGGAGGGTGCGTCGGTGACTGAGAGGCTTGGTGCCGAGGGTCGCTTCCTCTGACGTCACGGCTTTCCAAGAGCAGCTGTTGGTGGCGAACCAAACCCTGGACGAAAAGGGGGAGGGGTTCGCCGTGGGAGAGACGACGTCTAGTCGCCCACTCATCGCGTGACGTTCTTCTTGTTTATATATTGAACAGACTGAGAATTTTCGGTGGTTTATACGATGGGGTTACGTCTGCAGGTTACGGGAGATGTGACCTGGCTAGGTTTGGTCGTCAGATCCATGTATAGGATTGCTGCGTTCATCCAGAGAAACACTTGCCAATAGTTGCGGGTGATGTAACTTTTAGCAGCACTTTATTCGAGAAAGTTAACTAGCAATTTTGAATTTTCGGATAAACCAGGAGGGTTTTTCGACATAATATTCAGCTACTGGCTTTACATAAATGTAAACAATGCTTTCAGATAGCATTTGCCTTGTAATAATAACCTGTACTTGTATTTATAAATTTGAGAATTTCCAATTTTGTAAATATTCAGAGTTTAATTTAATTTGTATTTCATTATTAGTTATTGTTATTACGTGTTTGTTTGATTGTCTGGGAAAGTGGACTAGTGGCAGCGAAGGAAAGAAATAGTGAGGGCGTGGTAGGTGCAGTAGCGACTACGTGTGGGTATTTTAACACATGGTGGGTTACACATGGTAAAAATTTGACAAAAATATTCATTTCGTTTTTAGCAACAATTCTGCTTTTTCCTATGATGTAGTAGCCCATAATATTTCATTTGCCTCCTCAATAAGCGACCTTTATGCCACCTCAGCAGCCACTCTTCTCCAAGCTCGTTCTCTCCAATAGGGATGTTACATATTCTCTCACCATATCACCCATTTTTTTCGTATAGTTAGCAAAAATTCACCCTAATTGTATTGCAGTATGATATTTTCATTCATCTAAATAATATACTTTCATTAAATATTCACCAACATTTTTGCAATAACAATTATTAATTGTTTTAATCAATATTGTTTTAATGAACACCCTGGATTGAGGAATTTTCCCTAAAGTTATAACGATGGTAGTTGTAAATTATGACAGAACAATATAAATAAAATATTCATTTTTTAACGCTGCGGTTAAGTAACACGTAATGAAGTTTTATTTCAGAAATGTATAATTATTAGAAAAATATTATTTTTTATCACCTAAGGGATATTCCTAGTATTCCTTCTTTGCTTGACTTAATATACATTAAGCAACCTCCAAATATTTACATTTCTCTCTTCGGAAACATGAAAGAAAGTAATCCAAAAGGAAGAAATCTAAATCCTTTTCCCAGTCTTCTTTTGAAATATGGCTACAAAGGGTTTTAGATTTCATGAAATCATGAGGAACTGTTTTTATGCAGTCATTTATTAATACGTTTGTCACATACAAATCGGTTGTTGGAAATGGTTCTTCTTCTCCTGTCCTACACAGCCGTTTCCTTGCTGTCCCTGTTTTCCTCCAAGTTTCCCGATGGGTCTTTTCGTATCTTCACTATTGCGCCTGGGGTGATGGAGTCGGGAGAGGGGAGATGAAGAGGGTTGGAACCGGCGTCTGCTCGTTTGCCGGAGTCTCGCTATTAAACTTGACTGAGGAGGGGAGAAAGAAACTCTTCTCCTTTTAAGACAGGAACTAGCTTTCATAGTTGGAAAGACAAAGGACGGAAAGAGCAAGAAATTGCAAGACAAAAAATCTAGCTGAAAGAGAGATGAAAAAATACAAGAAAAAAACCAGGATAAATCGGGAACTTATGAATGATATAACTAAAATAGTCAATAATACAGCCATAATAGCTGATACCTCCTTACATATTTTACATTAGTACATCCTTATAAAAATGAACGAACTTACTATCTTTATTGACGAAAATGATTTCATATTATATCTTGAATAACCACTTAATAGAAAACAAACACATATTCAACATTGAGAAGGATCTTCATGTATTAGAAGTAGAAAATAGATTTTGGCCCCGAATCACATTAGAAATTTTCATATCCAAAAAACCCTAAAAACAACATATCCCTATTAAATGAACAAATCCCTTACCTTCATTCCTCTCTTATGAAACTAGTCTTCAAATTCCTTCCTTCTCACCCCACAATTTTTTAGTGCACAGCACCCTATTCGCAACAGTTAAAACCCTGAGTCCGTTTCAGGAATTATTTCCGTCTTCTGCGGCCAGTTCGCAGGAAACCCCCGACCCCACCTCCCCTTCACAACCCATCCTTCTCCAAACCTCTTTCACCTATCATATAATGACCTCCGTTCTGTGCCCTCTGCGCACTTCCCAAAAAAATTTCCTATATACTCAGGTACGTTATATTGTCGGCTTGGTCACTCTGTATTTGTTTTCTTCCATTCATTCTTCATGTTTCTTTATTTCATTTAGATTCAATAATTTTGCACTTCTTTCAATACTGTTTTTACATGTCAATTATTGTAAACTTTTATGTTATACCTATATGTTTCAATTATTGTTATTTTCAGGTGTGTATATAAACAAACCACCGACGTTTAATTTATTATTCTTTGAATATGTTGCCAATACCCCACAATTACCAAGTGCTCAACTGAACTATCCAGACTCGGATCATCGATCAAATAAGAGTCCATGGTTCTAGAAATTTGTTTGTAATCTGAACTTTAATATTGATTTTTAATTAAATAACTTCGTCCATGCTGACATCGTAAAACACAATTCGTGTGTATTCGAGATATAAGTCGTTCATCGATAGAATTGACTCATTTTCCTCAATTTGGTGAATTATCGTTTTGCATGCTTTTATTCCATTCTTGTTTAGATATTATAAAATAAGCTATTTTATCGTTACGCATTCGATATTGTAAATCGCTCTTTCTTATATGTTGTTATTCCATTCGTTTAGAAACAACAAAGTGAACTACATTATCGTTACGCATTTAATATTGTAAACTTTTCCTTTCATTAATGATTGTTCCATTCTTTTTAAATAACACAAATTAATTTAAAGAGTGAGAAGTTCATTTACGTAATGCATTTATTTTATTTAACATATGTTTTGTCAGATATTTCTTACACACAATCCTTAGATTAAAAAAAGAAGTAATGATTTATTGTATTTTATTCATGTTTGATTGGTTTGTAACATTTAAGAATTTAATTACATTGCAGTATTTGTCAGTTACGCTTTAAGTTTTAATCATTTGTTTAATTTATAATTTCCGTTTTTATTTCCTTTCATCTCATTAGATCACCAAGCAGTTTTGTCTTGAATTAATTAATTTAAAGTCAGCATTATTTTGAATGTCTCTTACCTTCACTTTCTCATTGCTATGCTAGACAAACGACAGTCCTACTCCCGCTAGATTAGGAGTCACTTACGTAATACAAAATTACCTCGAGAAAATTTGAAATTCAAAGATAATCGAGAAAGTGTAAATCATAAATAATACAAATAAATTATTTGTACTTTGCATAATGGTATTTTCGTAGTACAATAAACCAATGGTGGAAATATTTATTGGTGTTCTTAAATAATATGTAATAATAACATTGTACGATTCATGAACGATTGGAAAAATTATTGGTTACGACATTTCGATCTTTAGCTCTTAGAATTTTTCGAAAAAAACTTAAATTTTCGTGCTTTAACCTGGGATTATCTTTCTCTGTCCATGCATTTGGTAAAAAATCGTATACCTCGGAACGCGGAAACGTTTTCGGTTTCAAGTGAATTACCGTTGAAATTATAATGAGTAAATCTGAAGTAGTGAAAAAGCTTGTTAGTGGGAACTTCCAAAGTACAAAATTGGATAAAAAGATGAATTATTTCAAAACCGTAATTGAGGGTTATTTATGAAAACTGCAATTTTAATTGATGCATTACATGTTTAGGAATATCTTAAAATTACTGTCTCAAGAAATCAGTTTGTTTTAAATTATGTTGGAGTATTGTATTTTTCTTTATGGATTTCTCCTGAATTCTCCCCCTCCTCCTGCCGGTGGGATTGGTGACAGCTGCATTATACTGCCTAATTCAGAGAAAAAATATCTTTGGACTACAAAGTATTACTTCATACTTTATTTCTTCGTCAAGTTGTAGTTAATGTATTAATCGAATGCCAATTTTTTTAGTTAAATATATCATATTTCATCTTTATGTCATTCACGAAAGATGAGTGAAGAAAACGACAGTACGAGAATTCAGTAATAAAATTTTATTGTACTATTTTCTTAACTTATATTATTACAGTCTTCTTCCTGGGTTTTATTTCGTTTATATAAACTTTAAATTTTCAGAAAATAAAGAGTTATTGATTCTTATAGCATACATGTTGTTTAACACAAAGCACAAAATTCTACCGGAGGACACTCAGCCTGAAGATTTGAGCTGCAAGGAGGAATCTAAGAACAGCGTTTTCACAAGTGTGAATGCAAAGAATATCACTTCAATAAAAAATACTCCTATTGTTGAAGCAGAATTAATCTCATTGGAGCTTATAAAAAACAAGATTTCATTGTCGTAAAGAATTTCAATTGCCTCGCCAATAATAAGTTCAATGAAGAAATAATTCACACTATTTATAATGTGAATGTTAAATAAATGTTTCAATATGAAAAAATGAGCATAAAACAAATTATATACGATACAATACGTATTTTTTATTCTTCTCGTTGCTCGTAAAAAGGGAACCCTAAAAATATACAATAAAAAAGAAACAAATGAATACCATATTATTCGACTGTCAAGGTCGAGCTACCGCCGCGCTCTCTGGCGCAGGAATTCTGAAATATTTCCTTCGAAAGCTAAAAATCTTGATACCGTTCACTGGCGCGCCCTGGTGGCGTAAGTTTAAACTATCCTTTTGCGAGGGAATGATACCTTGGATAATTTCGCTGCTTTCATCACGGCCCCCAGCCGGTTACTGAAAAATATACTGTATCTTCAAGGCGGGAATGTTAATTTTGCAGAACTGCGCCGGCGCAACACGCCCTAGTTAGCAAGAGTTGGCTGAACGTCTCAGGTGTACTTAATCTGTTACCTGTATGATCATTTCGAAACACATGTCATTATTTTAAACAAGAAATCTCGACCTCTTAAAAATATTAGGCGAGCATTATCAAAGGAGAAAAATAATAAAAAACAAGTTAGTATAAAAATGTTTTCGTTGTGTACAATTCTACAGGATTTTTTATGAGTGGTTGAAATTTTCACATATTTTTTAACTTTGCGTTATTTTCTTTTCGACATTAATTTTTTCAGAAACTCCAAACTAAGGATATGTTTATTCGTAGCATTCTTATGTTTTTTTCCGAAGTCCCTTTCGTAACCGATAAGAACTTTCCTCCTTTTCAACATACATCCATTTCGCATCGCAATGCTAATTGGAAGCAGGGAAAGACGAGCCAAGTCCCTCGTCAGCCATTTGGCATCGTATGTGACCGGCAGTGGACGTTTTTCTCATGTCGCTCTAACAATCACTGCTCAGTAAGCGATCTGCGAGATCTGCGTCGCTGGTTTTTTGTGTCTCGTACTCTCCAGGGGAAAGTTTTAATGACGTGCGTCCTCGTCAAGGTGCCCCACTGGTCGGGCGCAGTTGCGTCACATCAACGAGGAAGGTGAGTTACATGCCACTGAATCGGAAGCAAACACACCACACCGCGGACAAGTTTCTCGTAGGTGGATGAAAGTTAATGATGTAGACGCTAAATTCCGTTGTTTCACATTATTATATTCCTAATCAAGTCGACTAACCTAATATTACTCGGGTGGGATGAAACATAATTGTGCAAAGGACGGTGTGAATTTCAAAACGTTGTCAATTGAACAGTTTATTTTGTAACACTTCACGTCTCAGAAAATCCTTCTGTATTAAAAAATTTACTCTGTGCTTAGCAAGAACCACACACGTATACGAAGTACATGAAACTCTTGAAAAAATCTAATACTATCTAATAAAAATCGAATAGTATTTAAAAGTAAGTGAACCAATATCCATTTTTTAAATGTTAACTCCATTGAGAAACTTATTTTTATTCTGTGTACCCAACACGTGGAGAAGATATGTGACAACTTTCGGTCAGGTGAAAATGGCAACGAGCCGGGGATCGAACCTGGAACTCCTGCATTGATCGCAGGAATGTAAACTACTACACCACCCGTTCGCATTTCATATCTTCCATAGAAATAGTGTACACTTGCTCCTTACTTTATGTGTTAATTTGTAAAATTCTTGACTCTTGTTACGACTTAAATTCTATATAACTAACCTCCGTTCACCAAAATTTCTGGTTACTCGTTTCCTTTGCACCCACTACTTCTTTCCATTATTACTCTCGGAAATCATCTTCGCCACACCCATCCTGTTTGCCTCCCAATTTATTTCTTTTTATTGCATGTCTTCGAATCATTTGGCCCACACTTCCACCTTATCGTGAATTGGGTGAGGGAATTGGGAAAGAGAGAAATATGGTTTCCAGGGGAATAAGGGTACCGAACTGACATTCATCGTGAGTATGTGGAAAAAAACCCAGCTGAAAACCTCACCTAGTTCGGTCGAGCAGTGTTTGATTCCGCGGTTTTATTGAAGCAAAGACGCTATCAGTAGGCCACCGTTGACGGTGATTCATGTGTCCTTCAACTCCTTCATATATATGCTGTGGTATATTTATTTTCTATTTATACTTTCTATATTTCATTTACATTGTAAACTACGTCGGTAGTCATAACCATAATCTCATACCTTTCCTTTAATTTTTCACATTCCTTACAATTTTTCTCCAATATCTTTTAAAATTTATTTCTTTGTCGTCATATTCTTGTATTCCATGTTCATTGTTTACCTCCTTTACTCGTTAGTGGTCACATTATACATCAAGTTGTTTAAACCTTCATCTAATTTTTCATTAAACTTGCAATACACATTAAGAATTTAAAAATTAAATCACCTTTTTGTGAAAATTTCGATTTATACTTCTCAAAAACCAAAATTTCTGCCTCACAATCCCTTACTAATATTGTTGAACAGTTCCCTTCAATATGAAATTTCCTGTATCCTATAGGAAAATACTGTCATTTTCCTTGAAACATGTATGGTTCTTTAAGTAAGACACTTGTATATCATTTTGCTCCATGTTGCTACTAAGCTCCCTCCACCCTGTTTTCCCTCTTTGAGTGGTATGCTGCATTGTATTAATCATAATCAGTTCTACCTTTTAATAATTTGACAGCTTGTTTATACTATGGACAACTTCTGTTCAATGTACTATGATTGAAATTTGATCCACTCTTTCTAAAACAATTCACACATTTCATTTCTTCATTTCTCTTCTCACAATCCTGAAATGTACGACCCAATTCACAACAGTTGTCACATATCGCCATTTTCTCCCGCTAACAGTGAGCCATGTGTCAGAACCTAAAACACTGGAAGCATCTTACCGGATTCATATCATCTAAACTTTATAGCATCTCAAATCTATGTATAGTACAGTACATAGCATATTTTAGTACAGATTTACTAATCTTCCAAATTCCATACCAAAACACGAACATACAGCAGCATGGTGACTGATTTTCAATGGCACCCACTCGGAAACAATAAGCAATTCACTGCGTCCTCCTAACCCAATTCTTAAGTAGATAAATATTATCAATAATTAAATATAATATGGAATAAAAATTTACACTAAGTCAACTATAACACAATAAGAATTACAACAAATATAGGAGCCTCCTTTTAACACTTCTATAGGCAAGCAAAGAACAAAGAAGAATCAATATCAGACGTTCAGTCTGTATTATAATTTGAAAGTATTACTTTACTGGAGACTGTGACGTATAAGCAGTTCTCATTTACCCGTTTTCAACGTACATCGCTAATTTTCTAAGAAAGTTTCCATTTTGACCATTAACATCATCACTATTCAGTATGTTAATTGCAGCTTTGAAAAGTTTTCACAAAAGTGTGAAACTTGGACGGAGTCCTCGTTAAAAAACAGTTGTGGTGAGGTTGTCATCACAAACATTTATTTAATACACCCTCGTAAAGAAACTTGCAAAACAGATTAACAATGAAAATAGTACATCATATAATAAAAAAGTCGTGTTTGGGTTTAATTAACCAGAGTTTTTAGCGACAATGCTCTGTACATGAACTCAGTTTGGAGAAACAATACTTTTTGTAAAACTAAAAACAATAGACATATTTATTTCTTTTATTATGTTTATGTCAAAAAAAGAAACAAAAGGATTAGAAATTCAATGTATTACAGCTTAAGTACTCGCACAAATGAAGTATTGTGGTTTGATCTTTCTTACTGTCCATCCAATATTTCAACGCGTAGCGAAAATATTCTGTTCCCTTGCCCCGCAGAGTGTTTCCAGAAAAAAAACTTCTCGAAGCAAGATGAATCGCTATTCTGGAGTAGGAAACTCCATTTGGTGATTTTGAAAAGGGGGCCCAGCTATACAGAATACAAAATGAAGAAATTACTTTCATTCAAGATATTTCAGTTCCCTATTTGAAGTGGGTAGAATTATATACATTAAAATTATTATTCAGGTGACTAATTTAACCAATGCACATAATCAGAATAACATTTGATGTAATTTCATTATTTAATATTTCATGGCTTTTTAGAATGATATCATCGTAGAAAGAACTGTCAAAACAATCCTTAATGTTTCTCTGTTGGAATACTTAGGTTTTTAAACTTTTTATGTCACTTATATTTAATTTATTTTTATATAAAAGTGATCAATTCTAGATGATTAAGAATAGCATGGTTTAAACAGAATAACTTAAGAGACATCAAATAAATATTTAAGATAATATATTTTCGTGAGTAGGCCTATGCAGTATATCTCCAAAGAGTTTACTCTTAAAAATAACTCCAAAATAATAAATCAACTGAATTCCATATTTTTATTGACCCCATTCATCATATACGATTAAGGTTGTTGAGTATTTAGATCAAAAGAATGAAACATTATTTATACTAGCAATGTTTCGGACATTTATTTGTCCTTCTTCCTGATTTAACACAACAGGTTTACAATTACACCATAGCCAACCAACAGTTTATATCTAACCCGACCATATCCTCCTACATATTAAATTAATAATACATCTATGTAAACATAACACCCACTCGCATATATCCACAATCACATTAACACCGTTACTTCTTTATAATGTAATATAAAATATTGAGAGATAACTGAGAAAGTATGAAAAAACACGATGCGCCACGTTGCGGCGCACATTGTCAGATTTTTAATTTGAGAGATATAGGCTAAATATGAGGGACACTTAACTAGCCCTCTCGGCAAGTTCAGACCGAGATTATGGGGTCCTCTCGCTACAAAGTGCAAGGAGAGGATTGAGGTTCGGCCGATAATTTACGTAAAATACACATTAATCCATCTCAAAGGAAACACAGCTTTCGTAGAACATTGGTTTAATTACTCCTACAAAATACATGAATACAATATTCTTCTTATTTACTTTCTTTAACACTCCCCAAAAGACATGCAATAAAAACAAATTACCCAGTTACACATTTCGAACTAACACTGATTTTACCATCTCCTCAACAAAATCGGTCTGTTTAAAAATATTTTTGAGTTTAGGGATCATTTGATGTCATAAAAGTTATAAAGGTCCACATTTAAATAAAGTCTCATAACAGTCAATGGCACAACTACACGAAGAGTCTTGGTCACGCTTTTAATACTGCCTAACTTCTTGATCACACGTAATTATTGGAATGAGGTGCCGTTATGGGCACTTCAATGTAATCAGCACCAGCCGTCACGGGAAGTCGTAGTTTTACGTAAGGCGTGGTCGCACCGATTCCACCACGTCTCGCCGACGCGGCTCCTTGCGTCCCAGAGACCGCCCTCGCGCAGTCCTTAGTTTGTCACGGCGGCCCTGCGAGCTAGTAACCTCCATCGAAGGTCGAATGTTGATTGAAGCCATCTCTCGAAACACGATAAAAAATTGATCGTTCCTTTTGTCCTCGCGAAGACGATCTCGAAACGCTTAGCATGGTCAGAATATTCAGGTGCCTCAAATTAACTATGTCGAAAAAAGTCTTTTAATTAAAGTTAGTTAAAACCTCAAAATATCTCTAAAAGGAATGTCTCTATGACAATGCATCAAAGTCTCAGTGCATCTCTGAGCGTCTCTCAAATAATGTCTCATGAACAGTATCTCGAACAAAGTATCTCTTACTGCCTATCTATAACAGAGTACCATAACTGAATAACCGAAAAATAATCTTCCTAATCACCACGAAGCGTCTTCGTTCCAATATTAAATAGCAAACTTCCCACTTTTCTTACTGAACTGGGATAGTTTATCTCAACCTATCACCTATGTCATTTCTTCTTTTCAACCAATCATCTACAAATAGTCACTCACGTGACTTCTTCCGAATGGTTACAATTTTTGTGACGGAGTCATCTTTACCAACCAATCGCTAGTCGTGTTATAATTACAAAATGCCTTGCATCATGGTCAGGTATTTTTCCAAAGTTGATATCTAGTTTAATATCAAAAAACTCTTGTTGTCAGTTCCTCACAAAGACCCAATCACTTCGCCAGACGGTACTGCATTTCTCCTTTGCTCGCAGCCAATTCTTTAAAATTTCCACATGTGCCATACTTTGTGAACATTCCTTCGTCAACGTATAGATGCTCGCTCACAAGGGTGGTCGCAACCTCTTCCCCTTTTCCTGTTTGGTTCATGGTTAAAATTTAGACCATCATCCCCCAAATTGCCTGGATGTGTCTTCTTCCTACAAAAGGGTCGCGTCACAAGAAACGTTTACTCTCGTGTTCCCATGAACCTACGAAACTAAGCTTCATTATATTCCTTATAAAGATCTGCGAAATACCAAAACCTATTGTTTATTCCGACTTTCAGCAGCGTCTGGACGCTCGCTCCTGAACGAAGGCTGTTTCCCCCTTCCACTCTCTTGTCTCGAAACATATCATCTCTTCCTTTCAAAATTGTTAGAACGTGTTTTCATATTTCAACGCGTTCCATTATACGAGGACAGTTATTTTGGCTTCTTTTCAGATTAAAATTTCTTATATCCTTTACAAGTGTTCACTAAATACCACAACTAATTGTTTATTACAAACTTCAGCAGCACCTGGATGCGTGCTTCGAACAAAGATAGCTTTCTTCGTTTCTTCCCCTTCTACCATTATTTTAAAACGCACCAGACCCCGTTTCAAAATTGTTGAAACAGGCTTGCAATGTTCCGCACTTCACATTCCAGGATGCCCCTCATTTCGTATAGTTTAGGACTCCCAAACTATATGATTCTTTGTAAATCTACCGAATGTTCAAAAATACTAAAACTAATTATTTCTTACAATACATCCCCCCTCGTATAAGAACATCACCGGGCGCTCACCATAAACCGAATTCAAGTGTAACTAACTCTACAACAAAACGCTTTAAGATACAAATTATAATATTCTGCGATGTGAAAAAGTTATATTATATGAACAATACATTGAGGATTTTTATCTGGTATATCTGTGCTATATAGCTTATATATAAAAATTCAATCTGCGTATGTTTGGGTTCGCAAAACTCGAAAAGTAGTCAGTCGATTGACTTGAAATTTTTACACAACGTTGCATTCGAATACAAAAGTATTATATGCTTATTATATAGATATCACACTTGTGAATAGTAAAAAATGAAGTTTTCTCTTAGAGGTGTATTAGGGTTGATGAGATTTTTAAACTAACAACGCCGTTAAGTTGAGATCACATTGTGGTGTGGTATCGACGGTATCGTAGTAGCACATTATTTAATAATCTGTAATGCCTCACTTACGTTCGAACATAGGTGGCAGTTCTCGACAAGCAACGTCAAAGGAGATCAAACCGCACTGATGAAGAACGTTTAGACGAAAATGAACATGTTAAGAGTCAGAACTTCTCACAGGAGAGCAGAAGAATTGGCAGATATTAGTGTTGCATAAATCATTTGTGGGAACGCAGAAGTGAAGGGACACCCCATGGTCATATAAGTACACGATCACTCCCTATAAGGAATAAACACCCTTTGCTTTGGGGTAAGAAGTTAAATATCAATATAATCCAAAGTGACTGATGTTAGTGTTGAGATCGTAGTTTTCGGGGCCGCTGAAATTAGTAGTGACATCCTCAAAAACGTCAAAGTTCACAATAAGACCGTATAAACTCCAGCACCCCTAAGGGAGGAGATGCCGTGAAAAATATATCGAACATGACATAACAGTGACGAGTTCATAATTTTCGACGTCAATGAGTTGATAGTGAAATCTCGGAATCGTGTAAGTAAGATATCATCCCTCATAAAACAAACACACCACTAGCATCCCTTGGGTGGGGGTGGCTGCGGGGTAGGTGTGGGTGCAGGTGGAGATGGGATGGAAATGGGTTTAAGGATAAAACGTATTGAAAACTAATTTTGAAATATTAAAATATGAAAATTGCATCGAATCCATAGTATTAGGGTTGATAAAACTTTTCAACTACCAATGTCGTTTCGTTCAAGTTGTGATCACATAGTGCCACGGTAAAAATAACGTAAAAAGACCGATATTAGGTTGTATTCCATGGTTATTGAGTATTCTAAGATGAAAAAACGTTTTTCCAACGACATTATGTCACATCATGTATATTAAACACGAAACCACCAAAGATGAGGGTTCGGAAGAGTGTGACACAAAAATTATCGAAAATGACAGGTAAGAAACGATTTTACGAAACCTCGCTGTGAAATGGGAAATTGGTGTTTTCTAAAACCTTTTTCTCAATGACATCAGTGATAATGAGGGATTATTACACACAAATACTATCAAATCTCCACCATTAATAAATAACAGTTTCATATATATAGCATAAAACATTGTTATAGGACTATTTGATTTAACACATATTATGTACTGAACCAGATAAATAAAACATCAATTCATTATTTTACTTTTTGATAGTCTATTCAATTCTTTGAGAAAATTTGCATATATATTGCTATTTTTTCCGTATCTGATTTTAAATTACAAGTTTATTTTGTACAATATCTACTATTTCTCTAAACAATCGTTTCCTATACACTGGCACATTATCTTGCGTGTATACCCCGTCAAAATTGAAAGTATATTTTTCTTTAATAGCATGTTTGCTCAAAGTACAGCCTGGGTTGGTTTTCTCACAAGCCGTGCAGTGTTGTGACATGTGTTTGTGTATATTTTGTCCGTCTTGCCCCACATATACCATATTTCAAACATAACACTGTGTTCTATATACTACATTACATTTATTATCATTCTTAACTTGATCTTGAATTTAGAAAACCAAGATACCAATACAATTTACATTCTTTTATGAAATATTAATATCAGGCAACATCTATTTATACTGCCTATCTAAAGCTTCCGATAACCCTTGAACATCGGTCATGATTTTGTATTGTTTGTTATTGTTCTTACCACATTCCAAATTACGTGCCGTATTATTTCTCCTATTATGCAAAATTTTATTAATCAACTTAATAGGAAAGCCATTTGTCTTTCATATTGTGGATACTAATCTTCATAAAATGTTTGGTCCGATTGTTTCAGTGGTCGAAATTTTAAACCCATCGCGATTTGAAATGTAAGTACCGCATTGTCCTCATTCCTCGTCTATACCAATCCATATCAGTCGTCCATCTTTATTTCTACTTAATAATAAACGCAAAAACGACACTTTATTATCCTTCTCTTTTTTAAATCTGTAATGTAATTTGCGATGAATTTGATTCAACGTAGTGGTCAAAATATCATTAATACATTGGAACACCTAATAATAAATTGAACATCGTGGACACTTTGAAAGGTATTTTTTAAAATATCTTTCTATAACTTAATTATAATTATGTACGAAATGATAGGAGTTATAGGAGACATCATTGCTACACCATCTACCATACCATTAAAAATCCCTTTAAAACACACATACCCTTCTTTGCAACAATCATTGAATAATTCCATAAATTAATTTTGAAACATATTTGTATGAAGATCGATTTTTTCCCACTTCTCCTTAATCACTTCAGCTGCCATGTCTTAAGAGTATATTAGTGAATAGGCTACTTACAGCAAGCGATATCAAGTCATAATTATGTGACAATGTAAATGTTTCAATTTTCTCATATAATTGAAAAGAGTCCTTAACGATATATTCACAAGAGGACATGCATTTGAAAAGTTAAATGCTTGTCCATTTAATATGTCGGGCTATTAATGAAGCTAACCACCGGTCGGAATAGTTTGTCAATTTTACGATATTTAACCATAGCATAGATTCTTGGGAACTGTGAGATATAGCGCACTAATTATACTAACCAAACGTTTTCTGGACGTACAAGCGATTTGCGATTTTTTGTAATCTAATCCTTACGTCCAAATTGATCAAACTTTTTAAAAATTAAATCTCTTTCAGGTTTTTGGAAAAATTACACGTCAAGAGATTGTTTTATAAATTTGTCCATTTTATAAATTTGTCATTCGAAGCATCTCTTCAGGCACTGAGGCGTCATCGCTTTGAGACTTCGAAACAGAATCAAAATATTTCATTTTAAGCGTACGCTGGTAGCCAAAAATAAGGGTTACTTGGCATATATGCCAAATATAATATGGAAATGGATGGCCATAAATTAAGTATGGTAAATGCGCTGCGCAAGCCTGTAAATGAAACGATTTTGATGTTTTTATTACTATTAACAGTTATATATTTTATCCTGAGAATCTGCTACTCGGATTACTGGGCATTACGGGTAGTTTACAGTAGTACCAACGTCATAAGGAGTTCTCAGTACTACCAACGTAATAAATATGCTTAAAAAGGGTTCGGGGTTTATGCAGGTACCTAAACTAACATAGCAAACATCTCCCTAAAACTTCACCTGGCAGACACAAAATTACATTTTTTCATTTGCAACCACACCTGACTGCCGAGGACTCTACCCAGCACGGTTTACATCTGAGACCGACTAGGAAAAATCACTTCGGTTCTCTCCTAGCTTCACATCTGACCTCACATCATCCACCTGCCCCTTTACCCACTCCTACATCTCCTCCTACTCCTAACTCATCTCTTCCTTTTCCACCACCCTCTGCTCGTACCTCATCACCATCTCCTTCTCCTATCTCCACAACCATTTCTTCTCCTGTCCCCGTTCTTTCACCTACTGATTCCTCATCTCCCGCGTCCTCATCTAATCTTCCATCCATATCTCCTGCCGCCCCCATACACAGTTACAACTTGCGTTCAGGAGTACGACGTGGTACTCGAAGGTGACAATCGCGTTCGGGTGCAGTGTGCGGGCATGATCCGGAACTACAAACTGTGCCAAATTCCAATTTCTCTCCACAATCTAACGTCGATTCCATTTCTCGTTAATCACAAACTCTTTGCGAAATAAAATAATTATATTTCATCATAATGTCCAATCCCTTTCAAACAAATTGACAGACATTGAAATTCTGGTACACGAAAGTCCATTCGATTTGCTATGCCTCACCTAACATTGGCTTTCAACTAACAACATCAACGAAACAGCTATTTCTAATTATATTTAGCAAGTTCTTACTGTTGGTAAAATTATAAAGGAAAAAATTCCCACGGATGTACGTATATCTACATTCGTAATTATATTTCATCTTCTCCACTGCCAGACTACAAGAACTTCTGCGTAGATAGTGTGTTCGAATTTTCTGCAGTTAATCTGACCGACACCAGTATTCTTGTTTTATGTATTTATAGATCTCCTCAATCAGATGTTGACATATTTTTGAGGAACTTCGAAATTGTTTTAAAACATATCACTCATAAATCTACTAAATCAGTCGTTATATGTAGTGATTTCGACACCGATTTTCTGACATCCTACTCAGCACATTGACCAGTTAATCGATTCAAGAATCTTATCGACTCCTTCAACCTTATTACTATGATAAACGACCACACTCACCTCTCCGCTTCATCTCAAAAATTGCTAGATCAAATTATCGTCAACAATGGAATCTCGTATTTCTCGGAAGTGTTTATCACCGGATAAAGCGTTCGCCTTGCTCATGAATTGACTATTAATGATAAACTAAAACCACTTAAAATCCTTTAAAAGTTTTCGAGAGAGTTGAATAACACAAATCAATTCATATTTATAAATTATTTGCGTGAAGAAACATGGAAATATGTTTACAATTGCCAAAACACCGACGACAATATTCCTAAAACATTACAACTCTAGCTTTCCCATAAAACGCAAGTTAATTAATACAAAGAAATACAATAGATGGAACACCTAATATATAAGAATTTCTTTAAGAAATAACCGCCGTTTATATTATCATTCAAAACTCTATAACCAACCACCCGAATTCCATGATTATTTTCGTAAATATAAGATTATTCTTCGAAAAGTAGTCTAAGCAGCTAAAGTTGTGGAAAATGACAGGCAGGTACTTATATCGAGCAACTGGACGAAAGCCATGCGGAATATTGTTAAAAATTACACGTCAATCCTTTTCCACTGCAAGCGCACATATTTTCTTTCTCAATGATGTTACCACACCTCTTGACGACGGAGAAAATCCTCAGTGTGTTTTTCTTGATTTATCTAAAGCATTCGATGTCATCGACCATGATATTCTCTTCCACGTTGCATTCTTTAGGCATTCGTGGACTTCTACATCAATGGCTAACTTCTTATTTAAAAGATAGATATCAACAGGTCGAAATATCCTATACTAAAAATAAAATACTTCAGCGTTGTCTTGCAGAAACAAAGCCACTTACTTGCGGAGTACCCCAATGTTCAATTATTGGCCCGATATTCATATTGTATGTGAATGACATGTAATAATCCACATCAGTTTCCAAAATGGGTCTTTTTGCTGATGACACTTATTTACTATGTAAACACGCCAACGCTCAAAAAGTTTTGTCTAACCCTTCGGCTCGGTTCCATGCAAATCGTCTCATTGTAAACACTGACAAAACAGTGTCTGTCATTTCACAATAATATCACAAAATCTATATCCCAGGTTTTTCTTTCTTTAAACGGAACACAATTAAAAACTGTTACGAATACAAAATTCTTAGGTCTCCGTATTCAAGACAACCTCAAATGGAATTGTCACGTTGACAATCTTAATTCCCAATTAAGAAAATTGTGATACGCATTTCGACATCAATTGTAAAAGATCCATTTACCAACATGTGTAGCTTATAACGGAACAACAAAAATAAATAATAGAAACAATAATTTTTATCTGAAAATGAATCTCATTTTAGTTACCACTTTACCACCTCCAATTACCATTAACTGAAGGAATAAGCAGCAAACCTCGCAGAAATGAATATTTTTTCACACCCATGAACCAGGAAATTCTAGTTCTGACGATGGATTTAATGTAAACTTACACATCTTTTTCAGTGCAACAATGAATAAAGTAATTTTTACCTAAAAAGAAATGCATTGTACAAATTCAACAATTATCTATTGTTGAATTTTTGTACACTTTACAGCATTACACACCAATACAAATTATAGATCTTATCCCACGAGAAAATCCCTGAGCTGAACTCTGGAAATGGAGGGTCAAGTAGTGCTACGGGCTAAAACAATGATTCGACCAATTTAACGTTATGGTAACATCCTAACCTTTTTCTTCGTATATCCTTCCGCGACTGCTGCTACTCCATCATCGCCTCCATCTTCACACTTAAACAAGATTTTCTTAAAACGGAATCGCCGGGACTAACAAACCTAACATCGCCGACTGTGACCGAATTATCATAACCGAAGATACTAATATAACCTGTAGCAGAGATAAGAAAATTGTGCGAAACAATATTTTTTTAATAATTACCGTAAATATGAAGAACGAAGAATACAACCTATATTTTCGTAATCGCAATAATATTTGTAGTAATATTGCAACAATGTTTTTTTCGAACCTTGATGTTACCATATTGTTATTTTTGACCCAAGGTTGTTACTTGTATGTACCATCTGATTACGACTCGCACCTTATGAAACGTTATGAAGGTAATTTGTACTTTTTCTAAATACTGCATCTATATAATGAATTGAGTCAATTTATTTACTGTTATTAACAACTTTTAACAGACGTCATCACGATGAATTTAAACCAAAAATATTTGCTTCATAACATAAGAAAGTGTTGGGTTGCAAACATGTCTGACTGTGGCACTCGCCCTACGGTCATAACTTTTTTCTGTCCTATGAAATGTTTCACCTTGAAGCAATGCACAACACTCGCACTCGTTGACTATGGAGTGATAATTGACACATTTCCAATTTGTACGGAAGCCACTCTATGACATCAGGATAGGGTCAGCTGAGGGAGAAGGGTCAGCAAAGGATACTTGCAAGGAGAGCTCGTTTGCAGACTGCATCATAATTTCGAAGGCAGGAAATGAAAGGGACTATCTCATAGGACGGTCCTGTACTTATAATCTGAATTTTCATAAAACAAACATCTTTCAGATCATATAAGCCCGTTTCGACATTTCACTGTACACACATTACCAGAGAATTGGGCAGTTAAAAAATGTAATCAACGACAAGCTTTGAACATTCACCAGTATTTTGATTTAATAACATAGATACGTTAACTACAACAAACTTTCAATTGAAACTATGAGATTTCGTTGACTACTTTTCCTTCAAATTAATTCCACAGACGTTTTGAAAATATTACACTATCGATATTATGGTATTTCCTGAAACAATACTCGAAGCAGGAGTTGATAACCTATTAATAATAGCCTTTGCCTCTGAAACACTTATGAATTTTGTTCTAGTCATTATTATTTTCTGAGAAAAGTTTATTAAGCCCACACTCTACACTTCCTATATAAAGAAATACTGAAATCACAAACAACACTGTCACCATGGAACAACCTGATAACGTGTTGCAGTGAATTGGTTACACCTGAAGAAACACAAAACACCACAACACAATCTATAGGCCATAATAATGCTTAACCGAAAATTCTCATAAAGGAATAACCAAAATTTGAGGTAACAACCGCTTAGAGATAAATGAAGTAATATTGAACAGCTAGAGATGATCATGGCAGAACCTGTGGACCAACTTTTATAAAATAAATCCGAAGTTACTCCATTTATCTTTACCAGGCACATAATGGAGAAAAAAATATTAGTTTTATTGCATTAAATAGGGATTCTCAATAATTCAATGTATGTCAGTGACTAATATTAATTTATCTGTAAATTGGGTCCACCAGTCGAATAACTTTCCTGGTGCCTTTTTAAAGAATCTGAAAGAAATACATTGTTATTTAGTAAATACATGTTTTGTAATACTATTGTATTGTTCATTGCAAATAGTAGTGACACACACATTTACACTCTTACAGTCACATTCCATATTGCTTAATCACTTTTTAAACAGCAATTTCTCGTACAATAATTACATCAGAATTGATCATATAACTGTAAAAATCTGAAGAAATAAAATGGAAAGGTATGAAACCTAGAACAAAAGAATACATCAAACAGTGACCAAGTTTCAAGATGATAAACATGTGGAATTGTTCTAGAATTAAAAGAAAAAATATATCTCATTTGGCTGGAAGTATGAAAAGTGAGGTAAAATGTACAAGTGATAAATTCAAAACAATTTAGGCTAATCTTAAAAGCAGTTAAATTATTTAGGTCAAGATTAATTCCAATAATCGAATATTGTTAAATAAAATGGCCAAAAAATAATCATTTTATTAACATCAGGAAATAATCAATTTATAACAATTTTTCACCGTACGGGAGACTAGGCAGTATTATAAAAATTTAATATTATGTAAACCCATAGTAACTTATGTTACAAATGTACATACGTAAGTAAAATTGTTTTCTTAGCATCTAATCATGAAAAATAATTTTTTTAAACTCTTGTATTCATTTGCCAAAATCATAAAGTCAACTAGCCAGTAACAAAACAAAAACAAGGGTTTTAATAACCTTGCCGTTTACGAGCCATAGAGCCCCACAAAAAACATTAAAATAAGAATGTCGGCAAAATCATACACAAGAAACTTACTTCATTCACATCAACATACAAACCTATTGTAGAATCTGCAGGAACATATGTTCTAATCTGTTTTTGTCGAATTAGTTCTTTCGAATTCATTCAATATTTACATAATGTATCACCATTGTGAGAAAGTATCATTGAACAGTAAGGTAAAATGTCAGCTTCATTGGTGAACACGAAAATGGCAAATCATCATCACACATTTTCTTATTAATATATTACTTTCTCAAACATATAACTTATCGAACAATTAATAAACGATAGGAAGGACTTACCTTTCTAACATGTGTGTACAACAAAGTCAATGTTAGAGAAATACTAGCACTCAACTGACTTTGTATTATTTTACACAAAGATTTTACACGTCAGTTAATTATTAAGTCATTTTAACGAAATAAGTTCATTTTTTATCCCGTTATCACTTAAGAAAAAGAGTACATCTTACTAGTTCAAAAATCATAAGAAGCAAACAACGGATACACAAAGGAGCCTTGCGTACGCAGTCTGTGGCCTTGTACGGTAAACGTCGCGGTTACCATACGATTTTTTACAAAAGCCGATCAGATCGTGGAACTCTGCTTAATATCAGTGATCTCAACTCTCCCTCTCTCCTGCGACCCCGCCGATTCGAATCCCGTTTATGGCAACTGAAGTTGGTCGGAACCACTTCCAACGAAGCTTGATGAATACGCAAGTATCTCACTCGCTCTCAAAATGGTAGTATTCACCAGACCAAGTAGATTCAGAATGTTCATCATTCATTGATTACTGAGTTGGTTGATTGGTTATCAACGTTAATTGCAACTCGATAATGTTCTCGAGTAAGCCAATGCTTCACTGACAGCGCACCGCAAATTCTCAAAATTAACTGAGTCTCAACTCCAAAGCTAACACTCGTCAGAAAACTCGTAATAACAATGTAACGTCATGTTAATTATTGTCTACTAATCCTCGGCAAAATATCCTCTCCAGAATCATATCAAAATCCTCTCCAGAAATCTTTTTAAAAATTCTCTCAAAAATCCTCTATGTAGTACGACCCTCTCTCCCCGCCTTTCCTGCCGAGGAACGCAAATAGATTCCTCCCAAAAATGACGTCAGTTTTTTCTTAACCAATTACTAACAATTTTCACTCCAATTGGTTAAAACCTCTGTGACGTCAGTTACTTTCTACCCATCAACAGTTGATCTTGGTATAATTGCTAAACGCCGAGCAGGGTAGGGTGGCCTATTATTTTTTTGAAAGTTAACATCAAGTCGAATATAAACACAATTGTGTCGCCCTTCCTTCACTCCGCCAGACGACGGCAAATGTCCTTCATCAATGTCTACGCGCACGCCTGTGCGATCGCCATTCCTATCCCTCCTTTTTCTCTCTCTGGTTTAGGTTTTAAAATCCAGACCTTCGGTCCCCAAAATCTTCTAAGTGTGACTCTTTCCTGCGAGAATGTTGCTTTACAAGAGGCTTATTATTCCCATCTTCTTAATTCTTCGAAACAGAGCTTCATTGAATTTCTCAGAAGGATTTTCAAAATATGTCCCCCTTTTCCTCTTTCGTCTCGCAACATACCACCATCTCCTCTCAAAATTGTCAGGACATGTGTATATATTTCAGTGCGTCCCATTTCCTAAAGACAGTTATTTTGGTCGTCTCTCCGAATCGATGAAATTAAGATTTCTCGTATCTCCTCCTCCCTTCAAAAATTGTTTATAACTGGCTTTCATTTTTCAACACACTCCAATTTTCGAGGACAGTTAATTTTGCGTCTCTTCAGACTTCAGAAATTACGATTTTTCATGCCTCTAACACGGGTTTACGAAATACCACTAAATATTTATTTTATTCTTCAACCTCGCCTGAAACATAAAGATCGTTTCTAACAAATATTGTTTCCCTCAGTCATCCCTTATTGCCATTATTTTAAGACACACCAGACCTCCTCCTTTAAATTGCTGAAACCAGCTTGCCAGACTGCGCGCTTGTTGTCAGAAGACCACCTCCATTTTCAAATTTTCTAAAACTCCGAAAATATACGGCTCTTTATATTTCTGTCAAAAGTTCAGAAGTACTAAATCTCATTATTTCTTACAGTATAGAGACTAGTTTTAAGCTTCTGAAGATTTCTAAATACTGAGATCACGGGANCTATTTCATTTGATACAGCCCAATATATTAAGTGAAACGAATCAAATATGTAGATCGTGTTGTGTTGATCAATCCTATTTGATACCCGCTACATTTGAAAAACATTCACGAAAAGAAATCTCACTCGTGCAATACTTCAAGTGTAGCATGAAAAAACCTAGTGTTTTAATATGTTGAATATTATGATACTAGTCCCACAAATGAAAGGAGAAAGAAAATACAAATATCAAGAGGCGGATGGCAATGACCTGTACACATTTATAGCATTTTACTAAACACAAATTACTTTTGCCAGCCAAATTACCAAGCCATATATACTTGATACAATGATCAAATGAATAGGACGTTGAAAAATAATTATCAGTCTATTTAGTGGCAATGTAAATATTGCTATAAATAATATGTGTTAATAACAGTAATTCTAGAATATAAAAATTAAGATCATTCTAAATGACATGATTAAACTAGGACACCTTTTAAAATAAATTGACAATAAATTTGTTTATTTATAAAAACATGTTTCATAGAAATACAAACCAAAATGCAAAAAGAAAGGAAAATAATAAATACCATTCTATCTCAATTATCAGCAAAGATCAAAATGAAAAAAAAGTAAATAAAGAACAAAGAATTTTAATCAGCAAACACTTGGAAAGGAGAAAATATGTCAATTATTGTCTTACATTAACTACAACGGGTGATCTCTATCAATTCATAGCGTGCGAGACTAAACAAAGAAACCTTGAGAGGAAAAACTCATTAGAATTTTATTTTTAATTGTAAATACATACATTTTCACCACAGTTACATACACAACATTAAACACACCATCCCCATTTCAATTACAATAATGTTGAATAAGACTCAGATTCCCATGCCTTTTATTATTTCATTGTATTACAAGTTATAAGAAAAATAGCACAATACGATAGATTCAAGACAATTTCAGATATTTGATGAACCATCAAAACATTAATGACAAATATGTTTTTTTAAATAATGATACATAAGAAAAGTCACTATAAAATTCCAAGTTGTTTGAAAATCATTAAGAATAACAACTTTCCCGATATTTTGAATAATTAAAGATAAGCTAAAATGTCATAGCAAAATCCTTCCTGCAACCAACGAAGTGAAGGTACTCACTTCCAGACGCACAAATTAGTTCTACTTCTCATTTTTAGGAAATTGATTGTGGTTTAAACGTAAAATTATAATTCATGCAAAATTTTTATTGTGGTATCTTATGAGCTGATCTGGTACGTCTAAATCTTAAAAATTTGTAAGGTTTTCCTCCATATTTGCTAACAACATATATTGGTTACACCTGTATAAAGCTTTGTTGATTGCAGACAGGAAAGTGATCACTAGTCAAGCCAAATTACTGGTAAACGATGGATATAACACAATCAACTAGTTATTTTATGATTTGTGTCCACACCTTACTGAAATGCAATGATAACGTAGTTCCAGGAGGTAAATTCTTATTTAAAAAAATACATGTTGCATTAAAAGATTTTTGCCGAGAATTGAATTCCAAAACCATGTCAGTTCCCATTTCCACATGGTTGTGTCAAGCATCATATGATTATGGATCATCTTAAGATATGACATGTTCATCAACACACACACACTTGCTGTGAAATAATATAAGTAAAAAAGTTCTTATAAACAAGCTTCTATTGAAGTTTACTGAAAATAAATAAAATGTACTAAAATCCATAAAATTTAAGGAATCTTATTGAGGCAACCTAAATATTATTAGTAAATGGATATAGTTCACATGGTGGATCAAAAGCTTGTGACCATAGTTTTCTTTATATTATTAACGTTTACCATGATAATTAAAACCTGTACTTCAAGATCTTGATGTAGAAATTATATCAGGTTTTGTATTCAAATATATTCCAACATTTCCTCCAGTCATCTTCAGGTGTTGATAAACGAGAAACATGACTAATAGCTACACAGTATGAATCAAAAACAAAGCAATGAACCAAAAAGAAAAAAGACTTCATAGCAATATTATGTTATATACATATTGTTAAAATGGTGTGTTATAACAATATTGTAAATAGATGATAAATGATCATAATCAGATTGCAGATTTTTGCTTCCTTTGTACTAATAAAATTGAACATTTAAGATATACCTACTTCCCAATAATTTTCTTCATTTTTTTTGTGGGGCTTTATGGTTCATGTCGACATCAAAGGTCATTGGAGCCCGAAAAACTTGTACATGTAGGAAAATTGCAGTTAAACACTAGGGAGAGCCAACATGACTCTCCCCGCGTGTAAGACTTGCCGAATGATTCAACCCTACCCACTAAAACCCTCCTGATTTACAACACACCAAAACATATCTCACAACATACATCAAAACATAAAAAGGATGGGGAGCAAAAAATGAGGGGGGGCATAACATGAGGGGAGACCAAGAATAAGGGGGGACAAAAAATGAAGGGTTGGACAAAAAATGAGAGGGATGAGGAAAATGAAAGATACCCTAGCCTTAATAGCGTCGGGATCGAAACAACAAGAGGTGACCAAGGGAGGTCAGGAAAGAGAAAGGAAGGAGACTTGCACAAGTAAGTGGAAGCAATGCCAGACTCAGCTCGGGGCCCCGTGTTTGCCAAACATGTACTTACTAGATGTAAGTCCCCTGGGGGGAATTTTCTTCAGATAAAGATTTTTAATATATTCTTGCCGATATGAACCTCCCATGTACACATTGTTAATCCACACTTTATTAAAGCAATTACTTCTTGAGAACATTAAAACCCTTCTATATAAGCTTGTTTGTCCGAAAAAAACCGCGTCTTACTACATGTAACTACCAACGTTTCGGCCATCGTGCTGTGGCCTTCTTCAGGGTAATGTCAGAGTCGTACAGACCTAAGTCGCTGTCGTGCTCTGCGAGGTCGAACGTGTTACGCGTCGGTTATATAGATTGGGTTGGGGTTGGGTGGCTACGCCATGATTGGCCACGCCATGATTGGCCACGCCATGATTGGCCGGGCGCGGCGGCCAATCAGCGCGGGGCGGAGCGGAACCGTGTGGGGCGGGTGTGGGGTCACTCTGCGCTTGGAGACCGGGTGAATCTCGGGTGGAGTTAGTGCCCAACTCCAGGCACTGCTTAAGATCAAGTCATTGTCAACATTAAGATTGTTAGGTGTTCTGGCAATCTCTATGGCTTCTTTTATCCGTCTGGACCACCAACGATCGTCCTTAGTAATAATCCGAGTTTCATCAAAGTTAAAGTCATGCCCCGCCTCTATCGCATGGAGGACTATGGTTGACTTGGTTGTCCTTCCATATTTGAAATGTCTAATGTGCTCCCTGATTCTCTCTTCCACAGTTCGTCCGGTTTCCCCTATATAATTGCGACCGCATTTACAAGGTATGGAGTAAATGCCGGCCGACGCCAGGGTGGGGTGGGGAGGGAGATTGTCTTTAACATTAACAAGAGATTTGCCTAACTTTTCAGGGGTAGACAGGTCTTATGTCATGTCTCTTGAGAATTTTACCAACCTTGTCAGTTACTCCTTCCACATAAGGGAGTAAGGCGGTTTTAGAAAACTCGCGGTTTTCATTATCTTCCGAACGAAAGTTTTGATGCGATTTGAGAGACTTGTTTATGGCCTTGTTGTTGTAGCCATTATTGCGGAAAGTATCACGCAGGAGTTCCATTTCTTGAACTAAGCTCTCTTTGTCACACACTTTTTTGGCTCGGGTGACTAATGTTTTTAACACACCACGTTTGAAAGCTGGATGGTGGGGTGACTCAGCATTCAAATAACGGTTGGTATGTGTTGCCTTGCGGTAAACGCTATGCGCAAGGGAGCCGTCATTCTTCCTTTTCACGAGAACATCTAAAAACGGCAACTGACCATTGGATTCAATTTCCATAGTGAATTTGATGTTTGTATGAGCCTGGTTGATGAAATCCAAAAATCTGTGAAGATTTTCTCATCCATGATGCCATATGATGAAGGTGTCCTCCACGTATCGCAACCAAACTCTAGGTTTTAAAAAAGAATTTTCTATAACCAAAATTCAAACGCTCCCATAAAGATGTTGGCAATGACAGGGGAAAGGAGTGAACCCATAGCCGCTCCTTCTACTTGGAAGTAAATTTTACCATAAAACTGGAAAACAGTGGAGTTAAGACAAAATTTAGTCAGTTTAGCCCACTCCAACGGTAAGCCTCGCTGTCCAAGCTGTTGTTCTATGACGTGTAGTGTTTCGCGGACCGGAACCTTCGTGAAAAGTGAGACAACATCGAAGCTCACCATGAGTTCCTCGTCGCCTAGAGTTATCTCACTTAGAACGTCTACGAGGAGTTCTGAATTTTTGATAGTTGACAAGATAGTATCAGTCAATGGTAAAAGTTTTTTTGGTAGAAAACGGGCGAGAGGTTGAGCTGGTGCGTTGATGGCACTCACTATAGGTCTCAGGGGGACACCAGATTTGTGCACCTTGGGGAGACCGTACATTCTAGGCATGGCATTTTTATTTCTTTTTAAGGATGGTTTAGTCTCATCGGGTATGAATGAAGCATTGCTGATAAGTGCATTGACTCCAGTCTTCAACTTTCTAAGAGGGTTTGTACTTATCGGAGAGTATGTCCCGTCGCTCAGGAGTTCTTCCACCTTATTGATATATTCACATTCTCATCATAACTACTGTGGCGTTACCTATATCCGTTGGCAATATCACTACATCATCTCTTTCCTTAAGAGATTTTAACGCACTTATTTCGTCTTTACTGATGTTACTTTTCGGTGGTTTGGCTCGAGATATCTCCCTCGACGTTTCTCTCCTGATTTCTTCCGCGATGTTGGGAGAAATACCTACCAATGCACTTTCGACACCTGAAATAATATCGCCTATCGTTTTGGCGTAACGGCGAAGTTTAATCCTTTCTCAAGTAAGGACAAGGTTCGTTCCTCAACAGGTTCACCTGAAAGATTGATAACATTATTTGCAGGTTTAGGAAAAGTCTTAGTGTTTTTTCGATTCTGTGATAGTTTTTCGAATTTTCTTATTTGCTGAAATCTCGTTTCCTCAGCGGACCACATGGCCTGGCTGGCGGAGACAGAATCCACCTTAGCGCAATCATCATAATTGAGTGATGCCGCTAGATATAAGTATAAGCGGTATAAATCCGTTACAAGGGAAGCAAGACATCTCATATATCGGATTCGTTCCCTCAACAGGGCTTCAGCGATGTTTCAACAGGCATTTCAAGAAAAAAAGAATGTCATTCATCGTCAAACCGACTAAAACACGCAGACTTGAGTGGCTATTTATTTGTTCGAATTTTCCAACAGACATTTTACCTCCTCCTCCTTCTCCTCCTCCTACTCCAGCAAAAGTGTTATTGGCTGAGAAAAGTAAAGCACTACTATGACTGTTCTGTCACCACAAGGTGGTTCGTATCCTAGTTACACTGGTGAACTGATTTTTGAAAATGGTTTATACCACAATTCAGCTCGTAATATGTTTTGGAGCTGTAAGGAACGAAACCTTAATTCATGTTCTCACATTGCTTAGAAAAATCTTAAAACATACGCTGAGCAATTGTCAATTCGGCAACATGGCATTACGTAGCATTACAACATACAAGGCAACGTGGCAGGGCAGTTTACGACAAAGTTCATCTGCCGACGAGACGACAAAGTTTCTATAAAATAATTTCTATTCATGTTCTCTTTAAGTTTCGATATTTTAGTTTCTTCATGTGTAAATGAAAGTGTTCAATGATATATTTTACGAGGAATTTAGAAACGTTCTACAAAATTTCAATAAACATGTGCAAAAAAAATTTATATTGAATTTAAAAGCAAATAATTTATGTTTAAAGAAAACAATGATACTAAAACAAATTCACGAGTTCGTAATTACACCCCAAGTATTAAAATTTTATTTTAATAAAAATATTGAATAGGAAACGGGTCTAATATATATCCAAATCATATTTTCAATAAATATTTATTCATATAGCATCTAGATTTACAACATTATACATTCGGAGAACAATGTTTTCTAAAGAAAAAGGTATATGCTCTATTAATTTAAACTGACAGTTTTTGTAGCAATAAAATGGCAACCGCATCGTCCAATTTTACTAAGCTCCATAAACTCAAATTCCCCCTCTACAGAGTAACACGAGGCCGCCTGATCAGATAAGGTATTTCAAACCTTTCTTCTTATAGTCGTAGATGAAAGAAATAATTTCAACCAGGAATACCAAGAAAGAGAGAGAATTTGCGCAGATGATTTAAACTTTCGCTTTACTTGAACGCAAAGGCTACTTCACTTGAAGGTTAAAGTATACTTTTGAAAAATATTCAAAAACTGTTCCAACTCTTTTATTTTTCTTAAGTATACTGTATTCAGTATATGTTTAATCCGCATTATCGGTAAAGTTTGGTATACATGCAGTGAAATAATTTCCACTCACATGGCGTACTTAATTCATATTTTATACAAAAGTTTTCTATATTTATTTAATTTCTTTTGACATATATGAAAAAATATAAGAATCACAAATTATGTGAAATTACGTTAGACAATACACGTGAAGAGAGAGGGAAAGAAAGAAAGAAAGAAAGACACTACGCGGAAAGAAAGAAAAAAGAAAGAAAGGAATGGAAAAGAATTCACATGTGATTCACGCATTGGGTGGTAGATTTTGTACAAATTTAAAACATGATAATAAATGTTGCTCCAAAACATATGTAGCAATGAGTAGATATCTAAATGAATTTTAGCTATAACAAATTCCTGTGTTCATATATTATCCCTATTCAAATAATACATTCAAACCACAAAATTAAGAAGTAACCACCTAAAATTTCAACTGTAAGATGATCAATTTTTACAAACAATTAAAAAAAAAATATTCATAAGTTTTATTTCAATTCAGACTAAAAAACAATTGAATTATGGCTTAACTTTTCAGATTACTTTTATCTTTGTCACAAGAAATTTATTTTGTTGAAATGAACGTATTATCCAGAGAAAGTCAAATAAGTTAACTTGTCGACAAAATGGTATTTTAAATATCTCAGAGAGAAAAACAAAGACAATAACTCTTCTCACACGAATGTAACCAAAGAACACTGAATCAAAATTAATTTTACAACGAAGAACACATTTTATCTATTTTGTAGCCAAATAAACAATCCACAAACTTTATTAAGTATCACGTTGTCAATGACTTGTGACGCACACAGCACAAAGAATCTTGCAAATCACTGCACATGTCAAGTTATTCAGAATACAACATAGTAAAAAATGTAGAAAACAATATTAATGAACACCACTTCATCAGAACCTGAGTAACACGCGAATCTACTTCANGTTCATCAAAACCTGAGTAACATTCGAATCTACTTCATCAAAACTTGAGTAACACTCGAATCTACTTCATCAAAACCTGAGTAACACAAAACCTCAGTATCCACTCGAATCCAGAAACTAGACAAACACTGGAGATTTTAAAACCACACTATTAAATGTGGCTTTGCTACATGTACAGTGCATAAAAATAATGTGTATTATCGAGTAATCATTATGTAACACAAGGTCGCAGTGAATATTTCCAATACATCGAAAATAAATGGTGTTCACTAGTCCACAGAGTAACTCGTGTAACCTAACATATTAATCGTTTTATTACAGGCACCACTTGTATACACTTAAATGGAACTTACATTACATGCTGAATACTTATTTTCAAACCCCAGTTCTCTACATTGCGCGAAATCTTTTAAAACGCATCGAAAATATACGAAGCGGCTACACTACAGAACGAAGGAATGCGTGTAAAAAGTGACATTATTCATGGAGTTTCTATATTTTTACAATGACTTTATAGCTCATAGAACACAAAGTAATTATGCGTGAAGGTTTCTTGATTAATGAAGTAATAAAGTGATAAAATCAATATTAAATTTGGGAATAATCCTACATTCAAATTAATTCATTGCGCCAATAATGACGAATTAACGTAATTTCGGCAGGTAGTGCGTTTATATGTATCTCCAGAAATTATGTTAGCTTTTGCTACCAGTGTAATGACTCGGAATATCTCTATATCATGATCTTATGCATGTATTCTCGAATAGGCCAACTAAAGACCACGGTAACGAGTGTTAGTAAGGTTCATTTCTGTGCGAGTTTATTGTGAAATTTTTGGGGAACAGCGTCTAGAGAGAATCTAGACAGCTGTATCCGAGTATTAAAACTGCGGTTGTTAGCCGCAGAGGGTAAACTTTTCAAACGCCATAGCTTTATGAACTGAGAGATAGAAATGAAAAGCGACAAATTTTTCTTGCCCCACTGAGGATGATTGAACCCGGGATGACTTGGTGACGGGCAAGCAAGACTGTAATATAGCAACTTGAATCTAAAGAAATAATTTGTTGGGCCTCAAAACGGTAGCCCTCCATCTAGTAAAACAAGTCTTCCATTATTATAATTCTACTTGAAAAAATATGTTCAAATGTATTTTATATTGAAATCAAACGTAACTTATTAATGGTCAAATATTTTGATTTGCAAATGACCAGGAAATAGCACGTATTAGAAACGATATTTTAGATTTTTTATCTGATAACGAAAGCAAAATGTGACCCATAAGTTAGTAAAAGCCCGGCATCACATGAACAAAACAAGAAAAAAATGTGCCGTAGTCGAAATGAAAATCAAATTATTCGCCTTCCCACAGTAGGCATCGTAACGACGTGATTCTTTAGTAACGGCTTCTTTTGGTTCTTTGAACTTTAAATGTCAATTCGCCTGACAAGTTCTGATTAGATAATAAATTGCAATGTGCTCTCACAAAGGTAAGAAAACGGCTGAAAGTGTAACCTATATCTTGTGTTATTATAGGCCAATACGAAACTGTCAGCAGTCACGAAAGAATTGGGCAGCAGCTCACAAACACTTTAAGTCAGAACTCTGTTCATATTGTAACAAACTGCTGAAAGAGACGAACGAAACTTCAAATTCAAATATTCTGAATCAAAGTTTTTTCTTCGTACGCACATGTTTTCAACATGTATCAAAAACACAGTATAATAATAACAAAATATTTACTGAGAGTGCTATGCAATGGCTGTGTATTATCTACTACTTACAACGTCATAAAAATATCAAGATCGCTGAGAGATTTTATAAACGAACCGTACAATGGTTTTGGGTGTTACATGGTATGTAATGAAAAAAATCAAGGTGGTTTCCTATCAATTCTGGAATGAATCCGGGATGTGTCTTGTCCCCTCTGTTATTGATCGTAGTCCTGGATGATATAATGAAGAATGTAACAGCACAAGAAAAGAGAGGTATAAGATGGAGTTCAATGAAGTCCTTGGAGGATTTGAAATATGTGGACGACATTTATCTCTTATCAGAAGCGCTCACTAGAATGAAAAATATACTTGGAGATCTATGTGAAGAAGCGGATATAGCTGGCATGTCCATCGATTCCAAAAAAAAACTCCATCTATGAGACTAAATACAAGGAGATTTTGAAAAAGAGCAAGAAAAATCGAATAACAAGAGTTTACATATTTGGGAAGTGTAATGACACAAAATGGTGGTACGGAAAAAGACGTAAGGCAGAAAATTGCAGAGTAAAATGTCAATTTTATACAACTGAGGAAAATGTGGAATAGTAGAAATGTCTCTTTCAAAACAAAACTTCATATATTCAACTCAAATATAAAGTCGGTACTTCTCTATAGAGCAGAAACTTGGAAGATCCCAGATAACACAGCGTCTGTAAGTTTTCACAAATTGCTGTTTAAGAAGGATTTTTAATATCTAATGGTCGCTGGAGATATCAAATAATGAACTACTGGAAAAGGTTGGAGAAATTCCAATAAATCTCCGAATCAAACGCAGAAAATGGAATTGAATCGGCTAAACCCTACGAAAACCTGGGAACACAGATAACAGATAAGTACTATTCTGGAACCCGTAAGGTAGTCGTGGTCAAGGAAGACCAAGAGGAACGTGGAGAAGGACAGAGGAAAGAGAGTTCCGGGAAGCTGGAAGAACGTGGAAGCTGATCATCTCGTTTGCGGAAAATAGAGTGAGATACGAGTCTTCACCGATGTTCTAAACCATATGTTCTAAAAAAAGCTAAGGGAATGATAACCTCATGGCTGAAATACTCGACAAAATTTGTATGTAACGTTTTCGTACATTAGTGCATGTAGGATTTTCATTCTTTTACGTACTTATACTGAAAATTACAGCCTAAAGAGTATAACTAACAGAAATTTTAGCACATTAATGGAGCACCTAAAGGAAACTAAGAAATCGACCCAATATTCAACTCTAATATATCCTATATTCATTAGTTTTCGCGTAACGGGTGACATAAGCTCTTGACTGAACCACTGTGTGATAGGAATTACATGTGGTTCTGTCAGAATTAGCTTTTGTCGAAAAATTTGATTACAAACTTTCTCGTTCTGTAACCCTACATGACATTTTCCAAAAGACTGCATATTATCAAGAAACTTAAAAAGTAAATTTCCATTTTTTTTAATTACCTGCAAATAACAATACTGCACATTTTGATAACTCATTTATCTTGTTGTAGTTTATCAATAAAAATATATTACTTACTTCTTACAAAATATTTTAAGATAATCGTCTTGGTAACAATTTTCAGTCTTCAAAATATCCCTGCATTCTTTCTATACAGTAGAATGTATAGAAGTAGGAAATACACTTTGGAACAACCAATGATATAAAAGAAGAAAATAAATAAATCTTCTAATTTTTAAAGACAAAAAATAATTACATTTTCCCCTGATTTTGCTGCTCAAGGGTTGGAAAACACGAAAACTACAGGAACTAGTAGAAGCCTTATAACGAACTCATTTTTTCCAGCTCGATTATATGGGAGTAGTTACAATTGTGAGCTAGCAGCATTTAGCGGACATGCGGTGATACAGCAGAAACGGAAAACGTTAAATGTGCAATAAATATCATAGCGTTACTTTTCGCGCGCGGAAAATAACGTACGCTCTTCCACCAATTTGGTCATTTTAATGACGTCCATACCATCCGCAAATAACAGCGCTGTATATACGACGAAAAAAAAATGATTAAAACATTTATAGGTAGGATTATACTCAAGAGTATTTTTAGAATGTTATAATGACAACACTAAGCAAATGCGCAAGTTGTACAGTGTTGCATGTTTGTTTCGCTGGGGGCTACTAGTGAGTGGTATGCTACTTGTAGTACGCCCTAAAAAATAGGAGAGTTACCTACGAGACAATACCTGGGATTAGTGATCATAATGAAATGCTATTGGAAATCTATAGAAGGTACTACAGTTTTATAAAATTAGTATTGAGTGACGGAAGACCTTCTAGCGTGATAAGTTCTATTGAGGATGTACAGAGTTACATAGAAGAATCTGGAGTAATTTTAGAAATATCGTGCGCACAGAAATAGAACCGTCCGTTTCACATAATACTATATAAAGTAACACCGATCCGAAATATTACCATAAAGATACTTGGAAATGAAAAGTAATGTGTGCACACCACCTTACAATGGCCAACAATTTTAACCAAAAGGGAACAATTTACCAATTTTCGCCAAAAGGGAACAATTTTTACGAATATAAAGAGAAAGTTTTGTGGTAAAAAATATAACACAGAAACTCTTTTGAGAATTCAGTGAAAGATGAAAGACGAAGCAAAGAAAACAAAAACGACATACCTGACATGAAGGATGAACATACTAGAATTATTAAAAATAAATGAGTGTTAGCAGAGGTCTTCAATCTATATTCTTTTCAACATTTTTCTGAGAGACCGATGTAAGTAATATCTCAGGAATTATGTTTTCTTCGGTGTTCATGAGTGATATTGAGAAACGTGTAGTACGTTGAACAAAAGTACGTAAAATAAATCGGTGAGACCAGGCGATCTGTTAAAAGAAAGGGGCTAAGCCCTTTCCTAACCTCACACGTTTCATGTATCTGTCAATAATTATTTATAGATAGGATTATAAACAAGGATTATATCTTTGTGAATTATATTCTGGAAGATTGGAAAGAAGAAATATGGGTCACTATCTTTAAGAGAAGGATCACTCGCAATTAACCAACTAAACTCTGATTTATCTTCAGTAGTTTGCAAATCACTGAACAGTACATAGGGTAATGCGTCAGACAATAAAATATAGTGGTGTGACGGGTAATACGGACTCCGCCAAATGATTACTCTCTGCCAATATGTTGCGTGTGCTCTAAATCATGGGGATAATTTTAATGAGATAATCATATATTTTGCAAAAGCATTCTATTAAATGCAGTCCACTTTGTCGGAAACGAGCAAGAAGTAGGAGGTAAATTTGCATTAAAAATACGCAAATTACTCTATGTTATTGCCCTTTTTCTGCAGTCTTCCCTTCTTTTCTTCTGCAGAGTGGGAGGAAGCGTTTTATGTCCCTCGGTCAGTCGCCACTGACGTGGATTCGAGTAGCCGGTATTCTTTTTCATCACTACAGATGTGTGTCAGTTCAGTACCTTACATTAAAATTATGTTCGTATCTGGAATAAAATTCAAACTGATGCATTCAAAATATTTCTTCTCCCTGAAAATATAAAACAATCCAAATTTATATGTACTCCTACTTTTCTCGTCACCAATTTTTGGGATGGAGATTTTAGCGCCATAAACGGCGTGCAAAAATCAAGTTCAATCAATTTTAGGTGCATATTATTCTGGTCTTAAGTATAATAAATTAGAGACGTAAAATCAACCGGGAGCAACACAAATGCATATTCAATAAGCACTCTTTATCCTCACAATTCAATTTTTTGTGGATATTTTTAAGACGATTAATTTTGATGAAATTGTATTTTTGTAACAATTAAAAATCGAAACCATTTTATGGTTTTTAGATTTATTCAGATCTTGCATATTGGGTGAAGGATGAAAGTTTAAGATAATTTCCAAAATCGTAGTGGTGCATGTAGTTGTAAGTCAGACATTACGTGCTGTAACAAAAACTTTCATTTTTTATCAATAATTAACTGCGTCATACGGCGTCACGATGCTCGCCCCACTTCACACGGGAGCTTCCTTCGCAATTTCACGAGATTTGATGAATAGAATGTGAGTAGGTGTACAGAAATTTTCGGAATCATACAACATCAATCTTATAAATGATGACAATAAAAGACGAGATTAAAAATTATTTGTAATGTCTGTAGTCAGAGTTCTTCCGCTCATTCGCCTCGCTCATCAACGCCCATGTTCAATGCTCTGACGACAAAAAAATGCAATAGTTATCGTTCATGAGTGACATGATGAAATTTAATGTCGGGTCTCCTCTTGTGTGTTTCAGACAGTTTCACCTTGTTTGGTAAATATGCTGTAGACTGCACAGCGGACAAGCATTCAAAACAATTTTCCTTCACATGATATGGAATGAATAGATGAACTACTCCCAGTACCGATCCTTTCCCTGAACCGGCCACAACATATTATATTTTGCAACAAGTTACAAGACTGCAATATTTATTCTCTCATACACAGATAAAATGACAATGCGATAAACTTGAGATTTTTTGCGCTTTTTGTTACTTAAGAACTGCAGCGAGGAGAATGTTATCTTTAACTTTCAGTCGGTATTTCCTTAACTTCTAGTCATTATATTTCTCTCATTTACGAAAATTGATGTTTGTTATGTTTATAGCAACGGTAATAACACTATTAGAAGACGTGATTATAGTATTCACACATTTATGTTGGAGTGTGTGTTGCCCAATATTCGCTGCGTGTCATTTGCCCGGTAACCGACCGTACAATCAATTTATATTGTAAGAACATGTAAATTTTATTGCTTTTCGTAACTACTGCATCAATAATAGAAGGCAAAAATAATGGGTAATAGTTCCCAGACAATATTATGGAACAAATGAAATATATAATTAAAGACTTACGACTTTTTATGGACGCAAATAACTCGACTGAATAGAATATACAAAAATAAGTGTGCTAATCCACATCTTAAATTCAGTAGAGAATTGATTTCCATATTTCCGGTTTTGTAAGAAGTCAAAGTTAAGACTCGTGGAAAATGGTTTCATAATATCACACATTACGTTTGCCTTAAGAAGTTAAGCAAGTTGCATCCCTTGGAATTATCTTCAATTACTCCGACAAACATTTGAAGTTTAAAGACGTGTTGGACAAAATGAAATGATTTATGCAGTATTTCCTTATAACGAGTATATAACTCCTTTAGTTAAAAGATAAATAAAGTCTGAAAATATAAAATTGACTTCAACATTTAAAAATAAAAGATAATCTGATAACAAAAGAGCAAGATAAGAAAGATGATTTGAATACTAACAATGTAGTATAAAAGTAAAATGTGAAGGTTGTAATGTAGGTAAAACAACTAGAATCCAGGAGCACAAACGAAAGTTAGAATCAGTGGAACGATTCTAAGTGTATAATCCTCACATCGCATTAATAATCATCACTGATGGATTGGTATAATACATCAATGGTCAAATAAGTTAATTATTACAAATGACTGAAATGATTTTTATAAAAAATACACACGGGAGTTTGAAGTTACTCTCATTCATAGAAAAGTTATATGGTATTTAAAATACAATACTGTAACATGTTTTGTAGTTTTACATTTTTGTAAACATAGTTTGTGTCTATATTTATGTTTAATATTAGGTACAATTGTTTTTTGTTATCCTTGTTGTAATAATTTGTTCCAATTGAAGACGAATCCATACTTTGATACTAATATATAAACGCGTAACGCGAAAGTGTGTAAGTCTGTTTGTTACCTGATCAAGACTAAACCACTGAACGGATCGTATTGACATTAAACCGACAGTTTACTGTTTTTCAATATAAATATCTATAAAATCGGGAAAAAGAGAGTTTTATTGGCTTACGCTGCAATGAGCGATAGCTGGAACTATAAATGGGTTTTAAACCCAATGGGTTTTACAACAAAAGTCCGCGACAGCGCATGTCTATCTACAAAAATTGACCTAAATTATCTATAAAACGTTATTGAAAATAGAAGTGTTAAAATATTTCAATATAAAAATTAATGATCATCAAATTTAACAGATTATTTTTATGGTGCTTTTAACACATAAAATACGTATTTGAATCGTAATATTTTGACGGATAGTTCAGACTTTAAAAGAATTTTAATGAAATGGTGTAGTCGCGTCATGTTCTTGGAAGCGAAAATTCAATCGGGGCGGATTTCCAGTCATTCAGTCACTTTTAATAGTTCCAGAAATAGTTCCATCTCACTCACAAATTTAACACGCGTTACAACATCCAAATTATTAATATTAATTCCACCACAATACCTTGATGAGCTTCACAACTTTATCACTCGATGTTCGCATTCTTCTCCTTTCCTTCTCCTAAAGACACGTACAGCAGCAGATAACATCCGTGATCCGTTCATGACACATGGCCACTGACCGTGAGCTCATCATGGCTTCAACTGCCATCTATTAAAAC
>NNCF01128280.1:410776-453558 GCA_002313205.1 Laupala kohalensis
TTCCAGAGATTCGAGTTTCCTGCCGCACATTATTCACACAACATTATCCCGGGACTATGTGGAAAAAGCTACCGCCTTCTTAAAAACTCTCCTTCCAATCTTCCATCAAATTCCCTCCTTCCAACCTCTCAGTGATTCTCCTCCTTTGCCGACCACCGACCTCTATTTATCTCTCTCAGCAAGCCGGTATAGACTCGTTGAGCAATCTGTTATAGACTCACTGATAAAACCGTTGTAGACTCGCAAAACAAGCTGTTATAGATTCGCTGAGCAAGCAAAATTTATTTTTACATAAAATATACCCCACAGCTTGCCACAGCGCCAATTCCAGTTGGTTAAATTAGTTTTTACAAGTTTACTTGTCCAGTACATGCTTATCTTTGAGCACTGGAATTACAACCCACAGTTCCTGCGATAATTAAACTATATCCATACATGTATATTTACACCCTACATTCACTCATATATACAAGTATTAAATTAAAACTTTATACTACTTAAGCATATAAATTGAATTAAGTTCATTTCTAAGTCATTTGACATACATCATTATTGCTTTCTGGACAGACCCAAAGAAAGATGAAGTCACTAGGTTTCTTTTTATAACAAGTCAAGACAAAGACATAAAAATTATTTTGAAAATATAAAAACAATAAACAGAATTTCCTGAGTAACTATTCATTTATATGAATAAATATGATATTCTATATTAACACAATGTTTCTATATTGAAAATTGGTACAAATTCCCCCCTCAAAAATATAAATTTTATTTTCGGCCTCGAAAACTTAATTATTCACCTTCTGTTATTAACCCTTTACTTGTTAACACACACACAATGAAGTGAAGCGTGAGGTAGCTCGGTTCATGTCGGTTTGAAGATGAAATTTTCGAGATGAACGCGGAAATTGTATTCAAAAAGCTTTCTTTAAATGTCTCCTCTATTTTATTCTTAATTGGGAATGTCATAATAAATAACCTTTCTTAGTCAGAAAACTTCGATACCAATAACTAAATGTATCTCCCCTTCTCCCGGAGTACAGGGATTACGTACCCCAAGGCATGGAATAGTGACAAAAATAAATGAACGTGGACTCCCACCTAGTTACAGAGAAGACGATAACGAACAAGTGGAGTATACAGTAATGGTATTTCTGTTATATTTTAAAGAAAACCTCTTATAAATATCAAAATGTTTTATTTAAATCCCAGATGAAACTAGGGTACAAATTTTGTGTGAAAAATAGTGCGTAAACAAGACAAAGTGAAATATGCTAGAAGTGCGAAATATGCCAAAATCCTAGCACTGGTTGTGCGGAAAATCACTTGTATGTGTGGGTACAATTTATCACCAACAGATGATCGGGTGTTCATATACTTCCTGATCTGTTAACGAAACTTTACAATCATGTAAAATACTGTACTTTACATAAAACATTATAGAATAAATAATTAATATAATTGAAATGTTGTGTGTACGTCAACCTTCTACAGAAAGAATGAGGATCGTCTACGGAATCAGTTATTACTGTAGTAACATGTTTATTTTAGATTTGTACTTCATCGATTTCTACTGTCTCAAAAATAACATGTATTGAGAGAAAAATGCGCACATATTTTACAGTCCAGCAGTATACTGTTTTCTTTCTGCTTCTCCATCATAGGGAGGTTGGCGCTTATCTACTATGATCTACAGAAAAGCGTTGGAAATGGCTGCAGGGTCCTTTCCACATTTCTACTCCTCCTTCCCTTACTCCCATGAGCTCGACTCCTAAGGGACTGGAGCGTTCCTCTTCCTAACCCCTGTTTTAGCTTCATCACTGTAGGCTTTCTTTGCGACTGCACCTGAAGAGACGTAAATTTGTTTTCTTCAGCACTTTCAATACATTTTGCATACATTACGTGCCAAAAAAGAGTTTTAACTCGTCGCCAAAAGTTGGAACGTTTATTTATTGACTCTTGATATCATCTGAGACTTTACTATATTTTCACTTTCTGGCATTCTTTATGATTACGTTTGTATTAAGTGTAAATGTAAATTCAACAAAATGCACTTCCCTTTCAAACCGCATTATAATCTATTTTTTATTATTTCTTTGTTTCCCCCATGCGCATTAAATACATACCAAAATAGTTGTTTTGCGTTGAATGCAGAATTCGTGGCGTAATATATTCCTGAGACATGCTCAATAATAGTCGTTGAGATAACATTTTTTACTCAAGTATTATGTACTAGCATCTCCCTACGCAGCATGACCCATATTTTTTTTAAATATTGGTTTTGAATTTACACGATTAAAGCGAGTGAATTGTATATTTGAATACAAACATACGATCGGCATTCTTGTACTTAGTCTCTTGTCTCCTGGTACTATCACTTTGCATTATGATATTAAGCATTAATAATTAATGTAAATTATAACATGTCTGATAAAATAAAATTAAAGTCAGGGCAATTTTTGTCATTATTATGCATTGTGAGTATTGGTATTTTAATAAGAGAAACATATTGATAATGCAATTTCATTTTTACGTACATGTTGGAAACCATCTTTTAAATTGAAAAACTAAATCTATGAACAGAACTTTTTTATGAAATCTTATACTACATGTAAAGAAAACCTACCATATATTTTTATCCTCTCTTTTCGGAATTGTAAAAAAAAATATTTTGCTAGAGAAAGAGTAAAACAAATAAATAGTTTTGTAAAACTAGTATTTTTATACTGAAAAATTTTAAGAAAATTACTTACAAAATATACCAATTTTTTTCAGTCAAAGTGAGAAAAAACAACGTAAAATATGCTTTAAAACGTTAAGGACTTGTTGCATCGATTGAGAGGTGTCATAAAGTGAAAGTAATTGTATATTTTATTCATGAAATTTCCTACATTTCAAGACTGGGGTTTTGATCACTCGTGACAGATCCTTGATAAGTTCCCATCACATTTTCGAACAAGATTCTTATTCTCCTCAACTCTTTAGTAAATCTATCCATATTATCGAACACGCACACTTACCAACTCCAAAAGATCAAGTAAGAAGTTCAAAACACTGAAGTAATAAAAATATTAAACACAATAAAATACTTTAAAGTGTACGAATAATACTCCCGCTCTGACAGCGAAATTCTGTAGGCTCTCAAGGCGCAGCCTCGCCAAATTACCGCTTGTCCTTTCCAGCTACTAGAATTACCGCTTGTCTTTTCTAGCAACTCTCAGCGAACCTACCCCCATCCCCAAAGCTGGGGGTGACTGGCTGAGGTGTAAGAGTTGGACGTCTAGAAAGCATCCTTCTAGGCGTGGCGCCTCAGTGCGTTGTGACAACTGGAAATATTTTGTAGCGAGAACACACACACACGGGGTGAATAACACCGCACACTGTAAATAATGACGGGATGGCTCTTTGGTGGGAGGGTAAGTGTGAGAAAACCGAATAATGTTCAGTGTATTGGGTTGGAGATAGTAACGGAGAGGTCCACAGAGTTTAACGGCGAACGGAATAAAATTTATTGAATAAAAACAACAACATAGCAGTGGGGTAGACTCCACCCCAGCAGGTGTGTTTCTGGGTCAATGTCTTTTATGACTGATTTGAATGAAGCTGATCAGGGCTCAGAAGAAAGTTATATGTACCTCCGTACTTTTATCGGCTTTTAGTTCTTTTCCGAATTTATATAGTTTGTAATAGTTGCAGTTCGATCAAGTATGAGTATAGTGAATACATTTTAATTTGGCGTTTTTCGCGGTGTAGAAGCAGTATAAAAACATTAAGTGTTGTCACAAATAAGGAACGGCTGATTTTGATGAATGGATATTGTCTATAACTTCTCCGCATTGTCAATGTTGACAATGTCATCGCATTGCCTAAAACCATCAGGCAATGCCGACATCATCTAGGTGTTACCGATAATACTGTTATTTTCAGTACATGCACATTTTAATAATATTTGGGTCAGATTATTATTTTAGGCATGAAGTCTGACATGAGAAAACTAATTTAGAAATATGTGAACCAACGACGCCCAAAGATAATACTAACGCATAGGCCCGATTACAAGTTGTGAGTTGACAATATTCTTTTATGCGTCATATATATTATGTCATGTGTATTTTGGGGATTTACAATTGGAATTATCCAAGGATTTCGAATAACATAAGAGTTCTTACTCGTCACGAGGACAACATGGACGACAGCGCTGCAGGTGGCTGTTTCCATGAACGGACACGAATGTTCTCCGTGGGCCCGCCTGGAACAATGCCTGGGTTTGCGAAGACGCTCGACTTCACAAAAGTTTTTATTAAATTTTTCTCGGTCGTCGTCGCGTAAAGGTCCGCCTAAGACATGCTAAGTTTCCCTACACAAATAACAGAAATGCTTGCATCGTAATATCGATCTCAAAACTTAAGGCTTGCACGCAACGACTCCTGATGCTTGGTATATTTCTTCTTTAAGCTACATTCTTTACGTTGGAAATGACTAAAAGCACTTTGCAGACACAGTAAAATTTACAATAAATTATATTTAATAATTGTGATATCGAAAACGTATTCATGTTTTACTCTTAGGTTATTTAATATTTTTAAATTCAAAGATTTTTTTTTCGTTCATAGCCCTGTAAAAGAAATTGGATTTCTGTAACGCAATGTTCCAAAGAATGTGTGTATGTTCAACCGATTTTTTTTTCATATTTATATAGTTTGTAAAAGGAGAAAACATTTATTTGACAATTTTTTAATGTTCTAAATATTTTAGATCTATGCCATTAAATATACAAAGGCAAATAATATGCAATTACGGAGTAAATAAAAATCTCCCAACATTTTGCGGACTACTATTCGTTTCTTTTGCGTTAACTGGTATTTGGAGAGGAATGTTAAATCAATATGTTCATTACTTTACACATTGTAACTTAAATCACGGTAATGTCTTTTAAAAAATACAACAGATATCTCTATTTCTATGTACCGAGCGAGACAGTAACAGCAAATATATGAAATATTTAAAATAAACAATAATTTTACTGAGAAGTGCTATTAATACTAAGAGAAAACATAACGGAGCTAACCGTTTGAAGTATTTAACACATATTGACACTTATATTGATTTTTAAAAGGAAGAAAACATTTTAAAGACTTCTTCAAATTCTGTGAGAAGTCAAATACAAACATATTTGTTGTGTTTTAACGAATAACGAGAGAGAAAAGCATAAAGAATTAGGAAACTTTCTTTAAAATAATGCATGGATCCTTAGAATAATGACCTTGCGTCACGCCTAGGCAAGATAATCTGATACTGTGTAAAAACTCGTCCACATATTAAATAATAAACTACTTCATATATGAAGTATAATTATGATAATTAATATTAATTTTACATGTTTATTACAATTATGATTATAATGACAATCAATTATTTTATACGACCCTCGTTGACTCCACGATATTTATTGTGAACTTGTATTGGATGTAGTCCAACTAAATATATTAAACTTAAATAAATTAAACGCAAATAGAATTAAGAAATGAACGTAAGTAGTGTCACTATTCACAAAGTGTTTGTTGTTATTTGTGGAAATCCATCTTTATACTCGTCTTTTTGCGAGTTTTGAAAAAAACCTATTGAAAAAATTCTGCAGTGTTCCCTACTCAACTTTCCAATTGAAATTTAAAAATTTATATCACGGAAGTGAATAGCACACCTAGCAATAAAACTATAAGAAGTCGAAAAATCATTCATAGTTGAAGAAGAAAATGTATAACAATAAAACAAACTGCCATATTTAACAGTTCAATCAGTTTAAAAATATTTATCCTCACAACCTTACAAAGTAAACTCCTGAACACAAATCCAAGTTCAAATTGCACGGATTATCTTCCACGTTGTACTCTTTGCAATTGCCTCATAAGATGATCTCAAGAATGTGCCTACAATAAATTGCATGTGGAGCGCGGCACTGGAAGGGGTGTAAATAAAATAGGAAAGAGCTCTACAGAAACAGGCTTCTATTCCCAATGAATTAAAAGTCAATTCTCTAGTGTGCTTAAGATGCATTAATTTGTTTGTGAGTTATCGAAAAAACACAATTCTTCACACACACATGCATACATACGAGTACATACGGCATTGGACATCATCACAAACATTTGAAAATTGACTCTCTTGGAGCCAATTCGTAAAGATCTGAAGAGATTTCGATTTTTTTCGACCAATCACAATACTTTCCTTCCCAATTACAATACATTATGTATAATTGGAAGGTAAAAACATTAAAAATTAATAAATGGGTCAATATCTCTGGGGGGAAATGATACAAATCATATGAATAAATGAAATCATTATTCCCATCTAACAACTTAACCTTAGTGATATCTTTATTAGGTTAGGAGATATTGGGAATGTTCACTTATACTGACTTATCCTTTTTAAGCGACGTTCTTCTGATTGACTCATTCGTCAACGCAGAAAAGTAACTATTCAAGATATGAAGTTGAAATGTTGACAGGATGTCCCTTAGTATTGCAGAAGATCACTAAAAAGCGATCTTTCAAAATTCTGAATTAAAGGTTTGAATCATGATGTAATTTTCTTGTTTTTAATTGTTTTTAATCTTTTAATTATTCTGTATTTTTATTACAACAATTATCTGTGCTTACGTTTCAACCCGGGGAAATGTTAAAACGGCTTTCTACGCAACATTGAACTAGTGTCGTTAAGGCGGTCAAACCAAAGGGGTCAAAATGCCATAGGAAGAAGAATAGTTTCCCACGAATTAATCAGTCCGTTACGACAGACCCAGTTTTGTATTAAAAGGAGGAATTTGTATCTACTCTAAACCATAACAATGAGATAACAAAAAATTAAATGCGCAGCAGGGTCGGGTCGACTAGTAGTTTTTATATAAGAAATACTTAGTAAAATTAATGAAGAGATTTTATTAGGCGTGTTTTGTCTGGAAGAAAAAAATGTATGATATAGTTCCCAAGACATTTATTAAAAAATTATCACAATCGTAATCTTATAAAAACCATTCATCAATATTACTTATTTTCTTTTTCATTAAACTATTAAGCTTAATCTATTATTTTCGTTGCCTCGTTAACTTTAAAGCATTGTTCGAAAATTTATCTCCTCAATCACAATATTAGCTAACTACCATTACTTTTAAATCTGCATCATTCATCAAAAAGAATAGCCACTTTCATATTAATTCAGTTGTTCACTCAGTCACGTCGTGCATAAAAGATAAGTGGAAGTTCAGGAATATTTATGTGACAACGGAGCTTAAACGTCATTGAGTGAGTTATTTCTGAAGCGGTTCCCTCTCGATGATATTGGTTTCAAAGCAATCTCTGAACTGATTTGTGACAGCGACAGAAGAGGAAAGTGATGAGTCGCCGATCCACTTCGGAGGAAACGAGGAAGAAAGCGCTTCCATTGAGTCTCACATTAATTTATAGCTTTAATTCTGGATCGTCATTTCCCAACAACGGAGCACCTTCCTTCCATTGCCCAAGAGCGATGCCATTTGCCGGGAACTATTAAAAATAATGTTTTATCACCTTAAGGTGATCTAATTAGATCTTTCTTGAAATTATGTATGTCATTATATCAACATGATACTTTGAAAACAATACAAGCTTAATTTTTTCTATTTGAAGATGATCACAGGTTCACTGCGACATATAACCACCGTCACCACTGCCATAAAATATAAATAACAAACAAGAGAAATTGAAACGAGAAAAGTAATATGGAGATATAATCAATTAAAAGGGACAACATGTATATTATGAATAATAGAAACACCATTTAAGAATTTTTAACTCATAACTTCCAAATGCCTAGGGAAGGGAAGTTTCCAAACATCCCTTGCCGTGTAGGTACTCGGAAGTTGTGAGTTATAAACTGCATCATTCACGTAAGTACGTGGAAACCGGGTACAAGTGCACAGCCGCCTGTAATCATTTATACCCTGTATGGTATATGACGCAGGTTCACCGAAACTGGCCGTGTGAATGTTGTGTATGGGCTTCGAGAGTCGAGGCGGGTGGTGCAGCGATAGCACACCTGCGGTCAAAATAGAAAGTCCCGGGTTCGGATCCCAGTCCGTTGCTATTTCCACCTGGTCGTAGACGATGCACCATTCAAGAAGTGAACTTCTTTGAACGTTATGCTAAAATATCAGTGCTAGTCAGACAACGGGTCACGAAATAGTGACAACATGAGTCCCTTTCTTTCTCTTGTCTTGTAATCAGTGCGCAGATTGGATTTCAACTCTCTCCAGGTGGGTTTCAGAATGTTTAGATGCACCTGAATAACAAGGAAGAATGGGTGTCCAGACATTTTCATCATGTGATGTTATTAAGACAAGTGAATTATCTCTGAAACCTACATTATTTGTGATACATTTCAATTGTTGTAAGATGAGTGACACATTTCAATTGTTGGATTTTTGTGGAAAATGTCCTCTACCATCATAGGTCTATTCAAATTCCACGCCTTGGGGTTAAAAAATACAGAGGAAATCCTTGGACATAACATAATTGGATCTATTAATTACATGCTCCTTTATAGATTATATTTATAAACCACGATGCTGCACTACTTCGTCTGAACGAGTTCAAGAATTTCAGTAATATCACGCAATACTCACGACATCGATAAACAATCGATAGGTGGTCAAGTCGTGACGTCACGCAATCGACCACACCAATCGAACATGCAGCCGCACGCACAAAGAGACGGTTTAAAACAAGGGAATTCTTTCATTCGCTCTTACAACTCGTCCGGAGAAGCAACTCAACTTCGCTCTACTACTCTCGTCAGTCACTACTACGCTAGCCGTCATTCTTCTGCCTTCATCCTGCACCAGGACACAGCTAAAGGCACTATTATCTACTAGAAGATCTTTCTTCCATTCAACTTCACTGGGCGTGAACTCAAAGCCATTTAACTCGACTTCAACTTCAATTCATCCCAGCGGAATTTCAAGGACCGGATCAGCTATCTCATCTCATCAGTATATCACGCAGCTTTGTATTCATCATTTTGCTCCATTTCCTTCATATTGCATGTCACATTAAATATGTTTTGTTGGCAGCCAGTGCTAATTCACACCTCATCCAACTTTTCCTCATTCTTTACTTTTTGCGAACATATGGTCCTTCGAACCTAAACGTCCATGTGCAAGTACATTCAGCAAAATTATCTGCACAATGGACATGTATCATAACGATGATTTTAATGCTACCACGGACGTGGTGGGATCCTTCTGCCTCCGTAGGTACAACACATGATGAAAATATCCATTTGTCACCTTACGGACTGAGACAGGATAGACGACAGAGGCCTTGTACGCCTAGAAATCCATACATTCAGTCAAACATCTGATAATTGTAAATGTATCTATCCCACTACCCGAAATATCTCCAAAATAGGAGAATATTTAATGTACGTATAATAATTTAATATGTATATTTTATTTAACATATCCAAGGGTATAACATTTCACAAAATGTTTTTTGAATGCGTATAAAATGCTTCATATCTCCTATTCAAGTCATATTGAAGGCAGATTCATCCATGTATACACTACGGATTGTGAGCTCAGCTACAAAGGCCGAGTCAAAGCCCGAGGATGCGTCGAAGGGACTATACAGGCAAAAGCACGTTCGAAGAACAAGGTCGCGCATTACAATAAATACTTTCACTATTTTTCTTAACCGTAGAGTCGTACTTTACTTTGATTAATCAAATTTCATTAAAATCTACAAATTACGTATTTATTAAAATGCAGTTTCATTAATTTAAAAAATTCAACTCTAAAGCTGATTAAATGTTACTAACTTTTCCAAAAGTTAAACTACAGAACCCTAAAACTGCACAAGGAGCATTTTTTTGTTTATGTAACAATTTTGTAAAGTTTGTGATTATTTCAATAAATAATGTAGAATCCATAAGGGACAATCAATAACGCATTTCTTGTTCCTATTTCATAGATTTTATGCTACATCTTGAGTGCAGAGACCTCACTGCAGTGTATCTGACCGCTATTCCCACAACTTTCACCAAGCCCTTTTCTAGCGGTTGTATCAATTCCGAGAAAATATTTAATAATAATAAAATGTCTTTATTTAGTGGCGAGACTCAGACCATAGGGTCTGCTCTACCGTCTGACCACTACAGAAAAAAACCAATTTATACAGAAGTAGAAAATTTAGGGAGGAGTAACGTTTACATTTAAGTCGGGGAAAGCAAAGCAAGGGACCATCCCGGGAAACCTTAAGTGATTGAGGAAAAACCCAGCATAACCCTCAATCAGGATAGCGGCTTAGGGTCGAACAGGTTAATGTTACAATTTAACAATTACCATAATAATATGATACACGCACAGTAAATTTTACAGTTTAACTTCATAAAATATTTAACATAACACTATTAGAAATATAAATATCAAAATAATTGTAATTTCTATAAACGAGTGAATTAGAGAGCTCAAAAAATTAACGAAACATCCTAGTGTGAATAAATGGCTCAAAAAGCAGAAGAAAATATTGTACAAAATGACTTAAAAATTGACTGATTCTAAACAAATAAAGATTTATAAATATGTGATAACTTTCGGTCAGGTAAAAATGGCGACGAGCCGGGAATGAAATCCGGGACTCCTGCTTATTCGAAGAGATGTTCGTCTTCCACAACTGTACACCATTTCCACCCAGACTTAAGGCCCGGAAGACTTGAGAGACACCCCATACAGGAGATAAGCATGTTTTCCTTATACACACACACACATACACATGGGCGCGTAAGTATTACGCACAAATAAAACATTGTTTAAAAAAGTATGTGATAAATTAATGAACTATATCTATCATCTCAGTCGGGCTCAAAGCCAATAATTCAACTTATCACTGTCCTTTATTTGAGATTTGAAAGTAAAATAAATATTCAGAATTTTATTTTACTCTACCTCTGCTTCATCCATGTTAAATAATATTCAAGCTTCTTTAAATAGTATACAAATGTGTAAGTATAGCAAATGGAAATTATTTCAGTGCGTCTATACCAAACTTTGAAGCGAAATACCGCTAATGTGGTTGTAATATATACTAATTACACTTTGCATGCAGAATATTTAAGCAAAATCGTTGGACCAGTTTTTGAAAAATATTCAAAACTGTACTTTGACGTTCATGTGAAGTGCCCTTTGTGTTGAAGTAAAAGGAAAATTGAAAGCACGTGCATATGTCAGAAGAAAATTCCACCGTAAATACGAAAAATGATAAAAAGAAATCCATTCGGTCAGCAGTGCTACGCACGGACGGCCGGACATTCAGCCAAAAAACTTTTTCGGAATCAGGGGTCTTCAAAACGTATATTTACGTAAAAATCTCGTTTTCGATTATTTCACGATTACAATACTTTCTATATACTACGTGTATGAAAAAGTATAAAGGGGAATATAGTTACATAACATTTGTTGGACTCAGCATAAAATCATTTAAGTTACTCGTGTCTCTTAAGCAAGAGCATTTCGTGACTCTTTTTGATAATTTTCTATAAAACTTTGTCCACGTTTCACACAATCCAATCAGAACTTAATCGCCTAAGTTTTCGTGTACTTTCTTGATACTCTGGAAGACATTATCAAAGTTTCGAGACAAAATATTTTAAGAAAGTCCATCAATTTCTTTTGACTTATATTTCGTTACAAATATTCATTATACTTCATAACCAGAAAGTTTAAACTGTCGTCTTTTTTTGAATTGCTTCTATATGCAAGAGGAATAATTAATTTTTATACAACTACAAGGTAATTTATATCGTTGAATGTAGCATTTAGTCGTCAGTTATCCTTTATTTTACATACTTTCCAGAAAGAAACGCTCCTTTTCTCGGTCATATATTGAATAACAGAAATGAGATTTTTAAAATAAACTAATTTTCTAAAATAAATTACAAGAAGAATACAGATCCAAAAAGTATGAATTATAGCCTCTTACAGATTTTTTATTGTGACATTTCTTACATAGTATACATACGTATTACCATCGTAAACTCTGAAGTTTAAATAAGTAATAGTTGTGAAACATGAAATATAATAATGTGTGTTAATACTTGAATAATTATTCAAGGCCTAACCATTATAAACGTGATATACTTTACTCGGTCAATAGTGATTAAAACAATTATAAAAGGGTAATTTAAATCAATACTGCAAGTAAGATTTTTGATATCGGATGTGTTTGTGGAATCTTCAAACTATTTCCTGCAATCAACCATCCGTTCTTTTCAAGCGTCTTTCTTATTCGCACTGTTGTTAGGTGGAAATAAGACCATAGTTGTTGTTTTTTTTAGATTTGAGACATCAAGTTTCTAGGAGGAAGGAAAAGATTGGGTTTATATCGTAAAACATGGTTTGTGATTTGCGATACTCTGAAGTAGGTAGCAGATGGGTAAAAGAGAAGTTTATCTTAAATTGCGCGCGTTATCATTCGTTATAACCCTGAAATAACAGCAACTACAATGTAACTATTGATGCAGATCTTCATTCACCTTGTAGGAGTACATTTCTACATATTCATTATACATACCTAATACGTATTGATGCACCTCCCCCATGTACCACATTACATACATGGAACCGAAAACTACGACGATGCGCCATGTTGTTTATACTGGTCGCTATGACGATCGCCAAACATTCAAGCTAGCATCAACATACGACGCCAAAGAATCCTAATATTGTAAATAGTGGAAGACTCCTTGATACACACGCGTGCCGCGTGCAACGGAGACGCCCCTCGTTTATCTCTAAATAAACGAGCCTCACACCAGTATTACGTCGTCACGCCCGTCGCTTGTCTTTGTTTAGCTTATAGGTAACGGCAACGAAGAAATTACATTGCTACAAACTCCCGAGGTGCTCACATCGCAAATCCGATAGCTCCTCACGGGAAGCCTAGACCAGCTGAAGAAATTCTATCTTCGAAACCAGTAATTGAAATATTTCACAAGTTCGGAAATTCTACCAAGTCAAAACTAGTGATAGAACGATTTTACATCTCAAGTGCTGAAGAAAATCTATCTCCGAAACCTGTGACTGAAATATTCTCCGACCTCAGAAATTCTTCTATCTTCGAATTCGTGATTGAAAATATTTCAAATATCGTCACTTCGAAGTCAGCCTCGAAGAAGCGTCACCTCGAAGCCAGCCCTGGGACCCGCTCAGAGACACGAAGATAACTTCAACCGGAGGCGCCACCACGCTACTGAACGTCGCACTTCGTCGATTAGTTACAACCTGACACCACCAGCGGTGCCATCTAACAACGAAGAAGGATACTCCTTACATTCGACCACCGACTAACCTCAAGCGTGAGTTACGAGAAAGAGGCACAAATTCACATTGAACTTTCAACGCCTGTCGTTTGTCGTCTCGTGNAAAGGATACTCCTTACATTTGACCACCGACTAACCTCAAGCGTGAGCTACGAGAACGAGGCACAAATTCACATTGAACTTTCAACGCCTGTCGTTTGTCGTCTCGTACAATCCTTTGTTTACGTCACGACGATTTTATTTACATAATAAACCTTGTTATTTGAACCTCTGAGTATTTATTTTGGAGAGGAAGAGATTTTATTGTGAACCAATAAAAAATCTTCCCCGACAACCTGATTTAAAGAAAATGGCAAACTAATATTAAATAATATATATAGGAATGGCGAATAATATTAATGGGAATTTCTAAAATACAAAAAAAAAAAAAATCTTATCCACTTTCGACGAAAATATGTAATTCAGAATTTGAAGATAAAATGTTTCAATTTTGTCTCTGCACACTGAAGATGCGACTATTTGAGTTGCCTTATCGTTCGTAAACGGAGTACTTTGTTCTCCATTTCCCTCAAGGATCCGACAATCATACACAGAGAGTTCATTTAATACTAACGTTGCCGCAACAGAAACATGCTATGGCCCCAAAATACAAACAGAAACAAAAAAATATTTAGGAATATAAATTAGACATAAAATTAAAGCATAATAACACTACATAGTATACAATATAATGGATACTGTTTTATGAGTGGTTTGCCATGATATCAAGTTTAATTTCAAATAATTATGAAAAATTCTTATAAATAACTTATGAATTTTATGTGGCACTAATTTAAGCAAAAAATTGTTGTGATTTATAGTCTCTTAAACTGCAAATTAATAGTCTCATTACTAACTATTTTTAACGAATTACATTTCAATAGGACAAACATTTCCGAATAGTACAAGGTTCAAATAAATTATCACTGAATAAAATTAACGAACCACTGGAAATTAAATGTATACCTTGTTTATTTACTAGTAAACTACCATCAAACGTCAACAACTCGTACAAATATGAATTAAAAAGGAAAGAGTAATTGTCAATTTATGTATTCAGTCAGTTCTTGGATAGATTAATATCAAGGAAAAATATATAGCCCACTAGTACAGCTCAATAGTATTAATAAAAATAAATAAAAAATTCTTTTGGTTTAGTAACTTGTTTCAATGGACGTCAGGTTGTGGGTAATTTGCTTTCCGTCAGTTGCAGAAGAAGAACATTTCATTCATGTAATCGAAAATACCGAAATTAAATAATTCATCTAGAACTATACAGTTTATAAACAACAGTATCAAATTTATTATTAACATTAACAAATGGTTAAAATGATGTATTTTTTTGTTATGGTATGTCCCAATTTCAAATAAATAAATAAATAAATCAAACACTTCATTTAAAAATAGTAACTATATAATATTTTTAAGACGAACTTGACTGCTAAACATAATAATATAATTTATTTATTACATCATTCTAAATTAATTATCTTGTTTAGAATATATATCAATATGCAATATATTTACTTATATTTTTGCATTTTTGTTTTGATTTGATATTTTATTATGTTGTTTGTAATTTTATGAATACTTTATGGTACAGTTGAATTAATACACACGTAAAACGTTTATTTAAATATGTGACTTCCGGTAACAGCTAGGTAAGTGTATTTTTTTCGAGTAACGACCGTATTAAGTTTCCGAAACGTACTTTTGTTATAAACTTGGCTTTTAACTTTGAAATAATGTGCAATTATAACACTTCATAGCTGAGATGAAAATTGACAAATTCTAAATTCACAAAGAAAATTAATTATTTATTATCATTAATTTAATTTTTATTGGAGTTACCACTTAATTACTTTTACATGTATACTTAACTGGTTATTGCTGTTTTTTTTAGAATTCTCACATGTCGATTGAAGAAGGATTTTTGTATAGTTTACATGTATACAAATGAAACTATGTGAAAAAATAAACATTTTTGACCGAGTACCTCATTTGTTTTCAAATAGTGCAGTTATCTGGTTATTAATGGAAGTCACAGAAATATATCTAACTGCTTTGTTACCAGAAATTTAAATTTATTTCTCTTACGTTCACGGATAACTGTTCTTCTTCAACAATATGCTTCACTTATTTCTCTAATTGAAAAAGAATTCAAAGAACCGCCAGTTCAATCGATGTTTATTGTTCAATTCTATTGGCGTAGGCATTCCATGCATTATCGATTAACATAAGCAACCCCTTTTATTTTACCGTCTTTGAGAAGTACCTCTACAGTACATGTTACTCCATTTATATCTGCAGTTTATGTCCGAATCCGCTGGATTTAAGTGTTACGTCAATAACTGGAGGTCTGTGACGCTACGCTACATCAAAGGAAGGTAGTATTCCACACAACGAGGTATCGCAATTCGCGACGGTTTATCGTGTAGAGCTCCGCAATTTGGAAGCACTTTCCTCGCGCGTGCGGCCCGTTTTATTTACATTGATTGCTACGCGCTCTGTTATTGATGAGTGGACGACCAAATGAATGAGTTACTTCCTGGTCTGAGCTAACAAGGGCAACATTGAATATTCATGACAGCTTTCCATCATTGGTCTCTGGGGAGACAACAGTTTGGTGACAATCACACATAGGATCGGATCTGCAATTATTCCTTTATTTCTAAGCAGCTATCTGGACCATGAAAACCTTCAAAGACTACCGCCATACAATATACAAAATTTCACGTCAAGATTGTCTGAACTGATCCAAAACAACTTGTTGAAAATAATTTTAGCGGATTCTACGTCTAAAATTCTTTCAAATATTAAGCCCCTCTCAAATTTTCATCCGTCCAGTTATTATGAATTTTTTTACAAATATTATTTTTTTATAAAATTACTGTTTCTTTTAACTAGTTTTAAATGAAATTTGTCTTCAAAAAATAATGCCAAATACATTTATCTCATTGGACATTTTTGAAGAATGCAAATACGCTTAAATTATTTAATTTTCCGCCTAAGATTATGGCTATATATCAAAAGGCTACTTGTGCGTATTTGTAATCCATACAATGTGCACAATGACACAGCAGTTTTGAGTTGATACCAACTGGGACAGAGTTTGAAAATTGTAGATTACATAATTATAATAAAAATTAATAATAAAAATAATTTCATACACATTATTATCACAATAAATATTTATCTAAACAGACATGCTCAAATATGAAATAATGTAGCGCGACTCTTCGCATTCTTCGATGAAAATGAGACCAGATCGGAAGATAGGCAAGGAATGTGATTCCTTTAACTTGGCGCTCGGGTAAGAAGATCTTATCCTTCACATCAACCAACTCTTCAAATACTTCGTCATGCTAAATATTTTAAAGCAATACATTTCTCTCACGTAAAATATATTACACAAATAGAGTATTCTAGCGTGTATAACACGTAGAGTATTAATTAAGTATACTAGCGTGTATTTGTGTATTACAAAAACATTGATGGTATATTAATTGCTTCGATATATTTAACGAGATCCAAAGACCTTTGATGTCGACATGAGCCGTAAAGCCCCACAAAAAAAAGAAGAAGATATATTTAACGAAAATTGGACATCTTTTGTCAGTGAGTCTCTGAAATACAAAGACCAATATCCCGTCAAATTTTCAAGTTCATGTTGATGAATGAGACAGGTCTAAAAAGTAAGTATCTCTTTTTAAAGGTATAAAAGTAAAGACAGGTATAAAAGTAAATCTGACGAATGAGACAGGCATAGAAAACCTCCAAAAAGTCAATATTCTAGACCTTAAATAAAGCATGCTCTGAACTATACATTATATCATCAGACAATTCCTGAAATTTCCAGCTGTAAATACTTAGGTGTTATAATTTCTTGTGACTTAAATCAGACATAACATGTTAAATACACAACGCAGAAAGCTTGGAGAGCGCTGAACGTACGAAAGGGAACTCGAAATCTAAAAGCTTGTCATTCACTTCTTTAGTTCGACCTATACTGAAGAATTGTGCCGCTTGCTGGGATCCGTATAGGGAGAGTCAGATCAATGCATTATATCGGATACAAAGAAAGGATGCGAATTTTGTTAGGGACAACACTCGTAATATTAATTCAGAGAGGGGCACACTCGAAGAAAGTTCTCGCATCTTTGTGCTCTCTTTAAAACCTACACGGGAGAACCTGCGCGGGAATTAGAGAACGCTAGGCTCCACCAACCGAATTACATTAGTCGCAGTGACCACAAACGTAAAATAAAATGTAGAAAACATATATTGGTAAATGCTCCTTTGTAAACAGAACCGTTGTAGACTGGAATAACTCACCTGCTGCAACACGAACTAGTCAAAAAGAGTAAAATGTTTTCGCAACCGTCTTCTTGCTTCTTCGAAATAGGAGCACATGTGAAGTACAGTGTAGTGAGGTGATTGGAGTCTAAGGGTATAGAAAATGCTCAGATTGAATAGTAATAGTGAAGTGTGGTAACATGTTGTGAAGTGTGCATGATTGTTTACAGCAACCATGATTTGTTTTTATTTTTTATAGTCATTAATTTCTTTTAATTATATTATAGTAACTACTTTTACTTTAAGGGTATAGGAGTAATGACATAAGTGTGTATATTGAGCATGTTTGTACGTTTGAGTGTGTTTCTGTATCTGTTTGTAAGAGAAAATGTTTTTGTGTAAGTATGTGAATATACACATATATAGGCCTCATGTAGATAATTAATTTCTTAAGTCTAATTTCTTTCTAGTTATAACCTTGTGAACTAATTTTCTAACAATTTTATATCGTTTGTGTATTTAAAGATATTTGGGCGATAATTTGATTTTTACATGCTATTATTGTATTATGTATATTTTTATATCTTTGTCTTTTTTCTGTCACCGAGCATTGTTCATTTCCAGATTAAAATTATTATTTATATTATTATTATTATAAAATACACGAAACACTTCTACCCCGTTTCTCCCATTAAAAAGTGAAATTCAAAAAACTCTCGAAATTAAGTTTTACATATTTTATTTGCTTTCCTCTCAGGGAAGAGTAGAGGGGGGGGCTACGTCAACGTAAGAGGTTTAGTCTATCGAATTATTTCTTCGCATCATTGATTCCATATTAAGGAAATCACAACCACCTTGCAGGTCTTATCTTTTCTCACTAAGACTTCACTGCCTTCACAATGCTGATGAAAGAAAAATCTATTATTTGATCATACTCATGCTACTTTATTGATTAGGTGGATTTCTTTAATCACCGCATTTACTTCGTTGTGTTGATCAAGTGACAAAAATTACCAAAATATCGAGTTCAGTAAACTAGCAGTAGTTTCGACGTCGAATAAACGACACCTTTCCGACATCGCATCTCTCAAAACTTGAAGTCGAGACGTCTCGATTATTCAACGTCGAGACGATAAAATTTAACTACGTTGTCTCGATGTCGAGATCAAGTCGAAGATCGACGTCGCATAGCCCGAAACTTGAAGTAGAGACGACAAAAATTTACTACGTGGTCGCGACGTCGAGTAAGGTGTACTCTGAAGATATTTTGAATTTTTTTTGGTTCATGTTGCTCAATACCTAATTTAATATTAAATTTTATTTTCAATTGCATTAATCTCATAAGAATACATTATTTCAATATAAAGAAACGAATAGGTTTATAAAACAATATCTTTTTGGTACTTTATGATCTCTTTTTCAAGATTTTAAACAGGATTACCATTTTACATGTTTACTATTAATGGTACCAATACTAATCTATAGCAATAGCTCAGTTGAAGCGTCCTAGTCTCGAAAAGCAACGCACCTGGGATTAAACCTCTCCTCCCAGGTCCTATTCCTGTAGACTTACGAAGAGGAAAGTTCGAAAAGGAATATGTGGTGAACGCCTATTGAATATAGTTAAACCTGATAAAACGATGAATAATTACCATGAAAGTTGTAATAAAAATGATAATTCAACATCGTACTTAAATGAGTTGACGCCGCCAAAGGAAAAAAATACTTTCTTGAGAGGTCGAATTGACGTTACATGTGTACGTGTTGGCGATGTCGTTAAGGAATCGTTACCGGACGTGGAAGTTTTTACGACATTGAGGTTTTCTAATATGTCGTGTGATGACGTAGTAAAGGTGTCATTCTCCGCCGTTGAATTGACATTACATGAAAATGCGTTGGCAACGTTTATTTTTCGACATCGGCACGACTTTGACGACGTTACGAAACAAAATTTGTACGTGGGTGTCTACCGCTGCGTTTGCCAGCACGAAAACCGAGGTGAGAACTCTTATGGTTAGTGAAATGAAGTTAAATCATATCTAGCATGCAGGTAGCTCAAGAACGAGGAAACATACGAGGAAACTCGCAAACTATAAAATATAATATCCCTAAATTATTTTTCTGGATATTTGTGTTGGTAACACTAACACACAAAACCGGAGGAATACCTAAAATCGTTCGCATGTACAGTTAAAATAGAGAAATGTCGATTAGATATGTTTTATCCTATTTCACACCTCTAAAATATCCATATAAAATATATAAATGTAAAAGTGTTTCTGTCTGTTTGCTACCTGACCACGACTAAACCACTGAACATATCGTGGTGAAACTTGGCAAGAAAATAGTTTAGATGTCCAGGATGAACAATGGCTAACTTTCATTTTTTAGATGCGTGATAAGAAAGATAGAAATGGTTTTTGACGATAAATATCGGTAGAATCAGGAAAAAATGTATCGGGAAAAGAAGTCCGCATATCTCTATCAACAAAAATTAACTTCAATTATCGATGAAACGTTATTGAAAATACTTCAATTTTATACAGTAATCTATGAAATCAATCATCATCAAATTTAATGGATTAATTGTTTAGTGCATTTATTGCTATCTAATTTGTGTTGATTGACCCTTTTGTATGGGATATGAATAATTTCAGACATAATAAGAAAACATTAAAATTATAGTTATTTTGAAAATATGAAAGAATCGCGTAGAAATATCACACAATATATAATATTATGAATTCATTAAACTTTAAATCCAGAACAATGTTTAAAAAATTGAAATAACTTATTGGAAATGTCGAAGCAGTGTATTACACTAAGATAATTTACAATTAAATTAAAAATTAATATTATCACGTTAAATTAATTAATTTTCAGATTCTGGGACTTGAAGAAATAAAATCTTTGATTCATTTATCCGCATTAAATCTTTACGTTTGTACCCGTACACTTATCTGTCCTCCATTACAAACGAAAATTAGTTGAAAGCAATTACCTCTGATCTATTTAGAACTACGTATTACCTTAGTTGAAACCCCCTCTCTTAGAGAATTACGAGGTACATTTCCTCGAACTTTAAAATTGAGAGTCAATTTCTGAACTCTTTGTAGTCTCGGGAAGTTTAAACATCCGCAATATATATATTTTTACGCATGCGAAATGTTACTCAATAAAATGTTATTCAATAAAAATTCCATATAGAGAATTTTTTTTCAATAACTAAGTGACGTTAATGTTAAATTAATGATGCGGCATCTGTGGAAATGCTATCCCAACAATTTCGATTTAGAGGGAGGCAGCTCGCCTCTCTACCGGTCCCCTACCCGTACCCCATGCCAAATGCCTCAACAAAACACAAAGGCGTTACCAAAGCTTGACAACCACAACAGTGCTAAGCTTAGTTTTGGAATTGTTTGAATGATAAGATTATTTTCTCACAACAGAACAAATGAAGAGAAATAAGCTTTCCAACTTGGGATAAGTAATGGCCAATTATAGCGAGCTCGTGTAAAGTTGGCCATGACTCCACTTTGAAGTATTTGCTACAGCTCATTAAGAACCTTCCGTCGTCAGTCTTGTAGTGAGCCTGAAAAGCTCTGACACAGGGTCCAAGTAGAGTTAGTTCAACAGTACGTCTTTATATTTGATTGTAACATTTCTCGGAATCTATCACAAATGTATATTATCTTCTCTCTCATACACTTTCAAACTGAAGTGCTGCGTGTATGTGTGCTTACTGAAGTGGACATTCATTATGCAAATTATGAATGGTATATGATACAAAATATTTTTCACATTGAAAAGTGTAGTTCTTTTCCACGTTGTCTCAATGCAATCCATGACGCAAGACTGTAAACTGAATTTAACAAAATGTACACTATTGTCAACAATACTAGACAAGTCTGACTATATCTGTCACGGTGATGCAGAATCATATGATGTCACCTCTAAAATTTTTGACATTTAAATGTGAACTATTCTTGTCATATTCTTCATTCAAATTAAAATAAATTACATATTTCATTTTGAGGGCGACCCGTGGCGTAGTGCGTAACGCGCCTCTGAGGACGTCGGTTCAAACCCGGTCCGATCCAAGGAGAATCCAAGGTGGTGGACGGAGCAGTGTTCGCGGCAGGTTTTCTCGGGGTTCTCCCGTTTCCCCTGTCTATCATTCCACCATAACATTCACTCATCATCTCACCGCCATAATCATTCATTAATCACCCGCCCCGGGGAGGTGCGACAGGAAGGGTATCCGGCACCCTAGTATTCCCCAGTCAAATCAGTACCCCCCCTATTATCTACCATACCCATGCACTTTGCGGGACAAACGCTCTGGAAGAAGAAGAACATATTTCCTTTTGAGTTGACTAAGAATATTCCTTAGAGTTCGGCCATTTTTCGTACTCCATTCTTAATCGTACACTAAGTATTAATGAATGGTATAGGTGATCAATCCTCACCCACGAATACCGATATGTGATTATCATGAGGCACAATATTATACCTTACAGTGCGTGGTACGTTAAATTAAGTTATCGCTGAGACATTCCTTAGAAACATACATATTCGACCTGATATTTCTACCAACACGTTCACCTGCCTTGGGCGTCCTTCACAAGTGCTCACATGTAACATTATCGAAAAAACCATTCAATTTGATTGACTTCATTCGACACATGGATGACAACAATACAATTCATTTTTTACTAGATTTATCTTTTCTATAAAGTCTGCCAACCTCGTAAAGCTAAATTGTAGAGGTATCGTAGTAAAAGGAAAGTAATAAAGCTGTAGCGGTTCTGGTGGAATTAGGTGTTCGAGAGGAAGAGCAATCGACTGCTCATCCTCCCATGGCGACCAGCTTCAAGAGCAGCCGGGCACGCGCGGGACCTGCCCGTGACCCTGCTCTATCCCTCTTCCTTCGCCCCACCCTCTCAGCGCTCCGTTGTCACTGCTGCCACGCCCTCCACGCCATGATCCGTGTCCTCGCCCGCTGCTGTTGAGGCTGTCACCACCATAGACCACCACCATGTCGTCACGAAGGGCTCTCTCCTCAGCACACAAAACGGCATTGGCATAGGAGGGATGGATTTAGGATTTTTTCCTCAATTAGAAAGTATCCTAAAGGACTACTATGTTTCCACGACTCTTCAGATTTAAGTATAAGCACAAGTCATGACGAGAGTTCTACTCGTAATTTACTCATATGTAGTTATCGGAAGAAAAAATAATCATTAGTGAGTGAAAAGCAAGTGTGTTTAGATCGTTTTTATGTAGTTATGTATTCTACCTATTAGAATCGGAAATGTGTTGTACAATTAACTTACATCATTATTACCTTACAGGGTACAATTATGAATTGTTGGGGAAGAAGGTATTGTATTATAATGGTTGAGTGTATTAGTGTTTATTGTAATTTTGGAAAATACTGACTCCGGCCGCTTATTGACAATACAAATGTATTATTATTATCGTTATTATTATTATTATTATTATTCATTTTCTCGGAGATATACATCCGGTACATAATGAGAGAGGGGTCATTACGGTATACCTCTGTCCGTGCTAATCTTTTATGTTTAACACAGTGCGCACTATTCTACAAGTTTCTAAAATAACTGATTTCTGTGTTTTAATGATCATTTTAGTTGAGTTTAGTCCTATTTTTTCAAGATATTTTCTAAGATTCTTATTTACTAAACCATTTGCTGTAATAATTATAGGAATGATATCTATGGAATTAAGTCTGTATATTTCTTGGTACTCTATAGCCAGAGGTGTGTTTTTGGATATTTTTTCTGATTCAGCTTTATTATTAATATTATTATTATTATATAAACATAATTAGTCCTTAGAACGTTATTCTCAAGATGTATCAAACTAGGGGTGCACACCATTGCTCATACGTAATCATTTAATTTTTAAAAAACATATTTTTAAATAGAACCATATTTAGAAATTAGAAATTATTCAAAATATTAAAGTTTATAAAAAAATTCTGGAGCACATGCAGTGACATCTTACAATCAAATACTTTCACAATTATGTTTCATAAACTGCGTCTATGAGAAAGAAAAAAAATAAAGGAGCGTGTTTTTGCTGCTTAAATTTTCTCAAATAAAAGCTCGCATACATGAACGTAAATTAATTTTACGAAGGCGACTTGTGACTAGGGAAAATGTGAGTTTACACGTAATTCGCAAATATAAATTATTTGAGTTCATAGTAAAATATTACAAATGGTACTTCAAAACTCAGATTACAGTTTTAGTCCGATTGGCAAACATTTATGAAAAATATGAAGTATTTGTTCATTTAGTAATTACAAAAATACAAATAATGCGACAAAAATACAAATATTATTATGGTTGACAATTTGGCATTTGTTTTCCATGCCGTTGTAGTGTTTACATTTCAATACTTCACTCTTCTCAGAAGGTTTTATTCTCTGCTGGTGAACACTTTGGATTATTCATAAACAATCAAAATGTCAAGTATGATTTTTCTCGTGAAACATCTCATTTCCGAGTACATGAATCACTTATGTGAAACCGACTCACAACGAGATCTAAGGGCTGTTCTATCTCAAATATCATTTCATGTATATTCATATATAATGCAGTATTTACATATGAGATATTACTACTTTAGTGGAATATATTTTCTTAGAATATTATAGATTTTGGCAGAGGTTTGCATAATGTATTTATTTTGACGCATTTACCCCCTCCAAGTCCCAACCTCCTTGGACACAATTCTCTTATTATTCTTCACTTAAGAGGACGCCGCAGATGGATTGCATCTTTTATTTACAAGATCATGTGAAAATATTCTGATATTGTACTTTAACCACAAACTTATTTTAAAAAGACTTTCCTACCACCCCCTCTCTTCTTTTTGTAGTTTGGCTTTCTTCTTTTTTTTCCTTTTCCTTTGACATTCACCTCTCAACAACTGATCCGATCTCTGCTTACACTCCCCTCAACAGTCTCTCATATAAAGCCATCCGTTCCCCAGTGGACGCCCTTTATTCCTCTCAAAAACCTTTCTCTTCCTCTCTCCCATCTCACCACTCTCCCTTTCTGGCGCTGCAGTGGCGCGTAGCCTAGTGAATTAAATGGAACCAACTTAGTAATTAGGAGGTTCTTTGCGGGAGCTGAGCAAGCAACACAGTATTACGCCTTCCCTGCCCATGCCATCACTATACCATCCCTGAGACCATAGAACACTGGAATGAAAACACGAGACATATAGAAGATTTCATGAATTTCACATCATTGTTAGAAGCGTCCCCTTGCTCTGTGACTTAAGTGTTCAAATAATATTTACTCATCTAAGACTCCCTTCTCCAATTGAGAAGATGGCGAGTATTTGTTCACCGAAACAAGCTTATTACTTGAATCTTCTTTCTCGTTAAAACTGAATAACGAACAATCAAATACTCGTAAGGAACGACACGAGAAGGAATAAGAAGAATGATTGGTGAAATGATACAAATTGGATCGACGATCTGAAGATATAATCTTAGGAAGAGACATTGTTTCAGTATACCCTGCAACATTATTTCCAAGTTATATGAGATTTTGAATAACTTAAAGAAACATACTTTTTATAATTAAATATACACGAGGATAACGGGGTGGTGCTAAAACTGTTAAATCTGAAAGAACGATAACCACACGACAGGTGGAAAGCTGAAAACAACATGTATGTTTAAATTTCATCTGATATTAATAAATTGTCAAATCTAATGCATCAGTAATCAATTCAAGATGTTGAGAGTCATTTTACCTGTAATGACCATGTATATTAGACATAATTTAAGATGAATTTAACATTTGCGATAAAATTTTGCACTGTAAAAGTGTTCATATCTAACAAAATGACAAATTAAGGCAAGACAAGAGAAAAATATAATTTCATTGTTTCTCTATGCATACCTTTGCTGTTATTGTATCTATATCTATAATTTAGATCTAAACGCATCATCGCACTCTGATATTAGGTGAGACAGCACAGTGTATTATGTATTCCAAGAATGTTTGCTGTTGTCTATACTTACTACCAACTGGCAGAAAATACTGTTCATCATGGGGTAGGGTTGATTCTCACCTGAAAGAATGAAAAAATATATTTAATTGTAAAATGACTAGAAATAAAAAAATCGATTTCATATCCTGAACTAGGGTGCTTGTCAAGTTATTCGTAATTCGAATTCTTCGGTATTAAAATTTCTGTAGTTTTATTCAAAATATAACAAGAGATGTGTTTACAGTAACTGGTGGCATTTTATAAATCAAGGAATTAGAGGATTTGTAAATTATTACAAAAGTGCCCCAACATTGAAAGCTCTGCTTTGCGTGGTGTTTGAAAATATAAAATTAACAACATTCTTCATAGATGTAATAAAAAGCCACGTTCGATCTTCTGTTGATGCAATAAAAAATTATATCCAAAATTTACCTTACTCAGAAAATTTAGAGTATTCAAATTATACTTGTATTGAAAAGTCAATGGAAACTTACTTATATTTTAAAATGTTCTAAATGGGTTGCAAAGCATTAGATCGTCGGCCAATGAGGAATTAATAAAAGTCTCCTTTATGTCCTTTAATTCTTACTATATAATTTTTTTTTTCAATTTATTTCTTGATCTTCATAAATTTCTAAATATTTAATATTATTTGCCTTACAAATCATTGTTCATTTTTAAGTAAAAAAATTGCTTCAATATAAATTTATTATACAATCAGCACATTTATAAACAGTAGGGTCTAAAAATATCACGTTTCCTTAAACTAAAATTAATTTTTCAGTTTTTAATGGCATATGGTTCATTTTGGACCACCACTGAATAAATAGTAGATCTTTTCATGGCTTTTTGTATATCTGTCCAGTCCTCTTTAACATAGCTTAGAGCTGTGCTCAAATCACTATGTGGAGCTCACCTTCGCACATTGATACCAATCTCTTAAATAACTTTGAAATCATTTATATATTAGTCCACTAGTTCACCTATTCAAGCCTTCATATATGTTAGTTATAAAATGTATAAGAGCATTTTCAGTGTTCATACCTTCTCTATAACCAAATGTACTATATTAAATGTTGTTTTATTTAAAAAAAATAAAAGTTTCTTTTTCACAACTTTTTCATATATTTTGAAAAACTAGAAAGTAAGAAAATAGGACGGTAATTTGCTACACTTAATCTTCGGTTCCTTCTTTTATATAGGAATGATAATAGCAATTTTTAGTTGTGTTGGAAAATCACCGCATTCAAAACGAGAAATTACCAAAAATAAAAGAATGACAACTGTTTCTGTTGTTGCTGATGCTTTTACAATAGATTTTAGCTTATAAACGGTGGTGAAGTTTTGTCACCTTCACAGAAGCACTAAAAACAACCAGGAGAAGTGTTGTGTTTTAGTGATTGTATGATGATAATAATTTCTTCTTTGAATCCCAAGGATTTCGGGTTTGACTCAAAAGATAGAAGGGCTCTTTAGAAAATAAGATATTTCCAAGAGCTTCTTGTTAATTTTTTTGCGATCCTTTAGGATACGCATCCTAAAATATAAAACGTTCCCCATCTGGCAGCATGTGAAGTACCAAAAATTCCTCGTGTGTTTACGTAAATTAAAAATAAATATATTTCCAAACATGAATGTTGAGGAATCGTATTGTAGTATATTCGCAAAAACACTGAATCTGCTTCTCTCAATCTTATTTCTTAAATTCATTGAATCAAAGTCCTTTCCAGTAAATCCAAAAAATTGTTTGTTTAAAACCCTTAATTAAAATCGATTCTCGCCGATATTTTTAAACTTATCGACAGAAGTGAATTAATATTTAAGAGGGATTCAAAGGAGAAGAATAACTGAAATATTACATGTATTATTTTATATGGCATTGTAAAATGACTCTTAAACCGCAGTTTGCTACGTCATATGGCAAATATGGTGTCGTATAGGTTTGGTCAAGTCCTCTCGTGAGTGTGGTTATTACTTCAATAATAATTATCAAATATTAGTGAATTAATACAATTAGTGCATTATCATGAAATGTGCATAGCATTCCTGTATTTGAGTGACTGTCTGTTGTTGTAGAGCAAATTTTAGGAGCGACCCACAATTGTGTCATTCCATGTCAAATCAACGTCTTAACCTCACCATCTTAGATTTAGATAAAATTTTGGTAGAGATGTAGCCATGATACAGACTACGAAAAATGTCAAGTATCGTTGTGGTATTTCTACCCGTTTGGAAGTTACAGTGCCCCAAAACGACTCTACAATGAACTTACGAATTGCTTTAGTATTTCTCCTGATCGACGCGGTGTCGTTTTACAGCTCAGTTAATGATCTTTACTATGATACTCCATATTAGTTTACCCGAGAGTTACCTTACTGTGAAAAAATTTGTTGCATATACGTCATGTAATATTATCTTATTTTGAACTTTTCCTTATCATTATGATATCCGAGAGAGACACGCTTTTGACAGTATATACATTGAATTAACATACTCGAGCAATTTTCAGTATAATATTAGTGCAATTATGAGAAAATTTCTAGAACCGCACGCAGTACACAGCATAAAAATTACATTCTTTTATTTTTTAACACTGAATCCATAGTCATCTCAAGATGAAATTTAAAGGGGTTGATTTTAAAAGGGTTCCAAATATTCCTAGTACCAATTTGAAAAGTTTCAAAACGGCGCATTTTTAAGAAGTTAAAAATTAAAATTTAGGCTTTTATTATGGTATTTTAACCTTTCTCATATACGTAGTATATAGAAAGTTTTGTGATCGTGAAAAAATTTCGACAGAAATATCCCTGATTCAGAAAAAGTTGTTTTTGGCATAACGTCCGTCCCTCTGTCCATCCGTCCCTCTGTCCATCTGTCCGTCTGTCCGTTTGTTCGCAGAGATTCTGATTAAACGGATGAATATATTTAATTCATATTTCGTATTTACGGTAGAATTTGCTTGTTGTAGATGAACGTGCTCTTTTTTTAACTTTATTTTAAAGAGTATTTCACATGAAGGTCAATGTATATTTCTCGAAAACGGTTCCAACGATTTTGCTTAAATTTTTTGTACGTAAGGTGCAATTAGTAAGCATTACATCGTAATTAGCGGTATTTCACTTGAGAGTTTGGTATAAACACAGTAACATAATTTCGTTGTGCTACACTTACACATTATTTTACTGTTTCTAGTAGCTTGAATAATATTTAGCAGTGTAAATGGACCAAGCAGACGTAAAATACACTTTTAGTAAACTGAAATGAAAGATATGATAATGATAAAATACATACGAGTACAGAAAACGCACTGCAGATACGAAAATACATCAATTTCTGATTACTACCTCGTGAAGGATACACGGGAGAAATACGTGTTCATCAATTTCTGCCTACAACGAAATTACATTTTCATAACACTTTTGCGATATTTTTGTCACTCTATGCTGCATATGGTAAAACGTATATGAGAAAGTATGTGCAATGGTTTTGCACTACTAGTTTTCTGCTTTAATCTATATTCTGTAGTACTCGTATATCATACTAAAGATAATTAAATAAACTGTAAAATGACACCTCTCTGAGCACTTTAACTCGATTAGGAGATATTATAGAGCAACTCATAAATTTAGTGTAGGTCCGTTTTGGGTGCGCTTTATTTAAACTTTACATTGTAGTAAATTCAAAACGAGTTGAAATACTACAACAATATTAGTTATTTTTATTATTCAATATGATTGCTACCTCTCTACCAAATTTTATCAAAATCTGATATGGTCATGTTATAAATTTATTAAAACTGTGTTGATTTCTCGTTGAATCGCCCTATTTCAGCTTTCCTGCAAAGGAAGAAAGCGTCTGGTTTGCTTCATATTTTTTCTATACTTATCATATCCTTTTAACAATGAGTATAATTAAACACGCATTCACAAGAAATTTCAGACGCATCTTGCAGTTAATGAAAGTTTACAACAGGAAAAATAAGTATTTTGATTATTTAAAAATAACTGGTTAGAAAATTATTACAACATTAACGCGAACAAAACTGCTGGTATTCAACTATACTCAAAGCCATGTAACTTCACCGAAAATAATGCGATATGGCTGCCAGACACGAATTACCAACTTCGACGAATTTCAGTAATATCCGAATAAATACAAATAGTAGTCACAAAAGTGAATATTTGCTATTCAAAAGTACAAGTCAATGCCACAACAAAGACACAAGTTCACGTTCGATGCAGAAAGAACAGAATACCTCCACAAGAGCAAGGGCGCTGAATATCAATGGTTATCGTAAGTTTAAGTTGAAATAATATCGAAAGTACTGCCAACACTACATTATGGACGATGGTGAAGTAAAAGCGTTGGCTGAACCGTGAACAAGCTCTGTAGCATCATTAAGCTAGTTACACTGGGAATAAACAAATTAATTTATTGTCAAGAAAGCAGTAACAAAGTGCCTATGACCACGTTGAGGACATTAAATAAATTTACTGCAACTACTTTACAATAAACTAAGAAACAAAGTGCGTTTTCAATCGCATATTTATTTTCTCTTAGCGAAGTTACGTGTCTTTGAGTATAGTGTGTATAAAAGACCGTAGGCTAACTCAAAAGTTGACTATTGTATTATTTTTTTAAAATCCTGACTTCCGACAGTTCTTCTATCTGGTTGGAAATAACTACTACGTAAATTATTTCCTACCTGACCATGAACTCTATCTCGTCTATCTGAGACCGTTGGATCGTAATCAACTTGGAGCTAGAAATGATATATCAGTTATATAAATGCGAACACTGCGTCTCCTAACAGGAAGTCCGACCGTCACTTTTCATAACATTCTCTGCTACGTCACTTGCCTCACCAGTGCACAATTCAAATTTCGAATCGATTCATGTCACTCGATGCTATAAATGGACACACTATTTATAGGAATACGTTCGTGTATGTCTGTCCTTTATACATATTTACTTTTATTTCCGAGGTTGATGAACTTTTGCACTCTTTATCTTGAAAACACGACCTTCACTGTCTACACGAGATTTAGATAAACCATCCCATTCCCTATTATCTACCTTTTAATGCATAATTTTAATGTATCTTGTCTTAACAATACATACGACGTTCAAAAAGAAGAGAAAAATTGCTGTTAACATCTTGTTTATAATAATGTTTGCTATCAAATATTAAATTACCTATGTATTTATTCCAAAGGTTTTAATTTTACAAAATGTATTTGTGTCTAAATCAATTATAACAAACCATATCATAATAAAAACTACCGTGCTCATCCTGGTATGACCGCCTAATATATGCAAAAAAGTGAATTTTCTGTGGTACACTCTTTCCTGGAAAAAATCTTTGTAAAGGTTCAGTCTGTGAGACGTGAAATAATGTTTCATGAGATGCGACTCGCTCCATAGGTGGATTTTGTGGCTATTTCGCACTCATTTTGCGGAAAAAGGTGTGATTTATTCCTTGTTTCCATGAAGGACTTCCTAGGATTTCGCTTCTTCTCGGTCAGCTTCAAAAATTTATGACACGTGGCGGAAGCTTTTCAACAACAGAGTTTCAATGTGTGCGAATTTATGGTGATATATACCTGCAAATCTACATCTAATAACTTTATTTTAAAATTTCTGTAAATTTCATTTTTGGTGTAACTATTTGTTTTCAGCATCGTAAGTATTGTAAAATTTAGACAGTGAAAATCACAACAGAAAATTTTTATTTATTTGCATTATTATGCTTAAATGAATTTTCTGATCATTTTGTAATGCTCAAATAACATTATTTTTTGAAGAAAATTAGTAAAATTATTTGTTATTAAGACTACTAATAACATAAAATTATATGTTATTAAATACACACAAAAAAAACAGGTACGATTACATGTTTGTTTTATTTGTAGTTTAGTTTAAATTTTAAGAAGGTATACGCATTGGCAAAATACATCAGTTTGCCAGAAATAATCAAACAACTTGCTCAAAATTGCTCAAATATTCAATACTACACAAATTTAGCGAAATAATTTGTAATATATTATCGCGAAATTAATTGTTGTCCTCTCAGAGACCACGTACATTGCAGTGCAAAATTTCAGAACATATAGACCGAGCAAGCAATCAGAAAAGAGAGAAATAATCATCGGGATCATATCCTCCGTGTATCATAGAAATTATATATAATCTTTCCATAATTGGTTAAAAAAAGTAAATTTTCTGAACATGTGAAGTAAATATTCTTCTTCAAGAAACATTTGTGATATTGACCTTACCTTAGTTGTATCACGGAACTTTATTCATTTTAAAAGAACTCACTTAAAACATTTCCAATATAATTTGGTTTGAGTATAATTTTGCTTTATCATAAGAATCATATTAGTATTAATCTTGTGCAGCATTCAAAATAGTAATTTTTATGTATACATATAGGACGATACGAAATAGTTACAGGGGTAATGTTGTTGATAGATTACTCTCAAAGTAGTGATTGTCTTCAATGCCATCAAGGTCAAACATGTGAATATTTACGTATGTTTTGTAGTCCGTATGAGGCTAAAAACGTAGTCATTACCATTCAGTAACTCATGAATTCAAGTGATTTTTAAAAAAACGTACTGAAAAAATTGTGAAATTATTTTAAAATCTTAAGTTATATTACGGTATGTCACACGCTAATTTCGTGGGCCTGTTCTTACATTTCCTACCGTCAAAATGGATCGAGATTAATACCCTTGAATTCAGAAATAGCTAATGACAATATTTACACGTACTATAGTCTTTCGCTTTACCGACCCCCATACATTCGGTCCAACAAATTATTTCTTTACAAAAATGGTAAAACAGTATTACATAAGATTATGATATATATGTTATAACACTAATAATGATAGAGAAATATTCTGATTATATTTCGAATTCACAATGCGGTGAGGATCCTCAATGACCGAAGATAGCTTCGAATTCATAATAGACGACTTTATAAAACTTTCTTGACATGGAAATTTTCGAAAAACCTGGAAGGATAAATTTTTTTCTATTTTGAAAACATTTGAAAAGTTTGACGCATAAATTTGAATGTAAAATTCTATTTTTTAAAAACACAAATCGTTGGTGTACGTACGGAAAACTTTTGGTTCTGCTTTGAAGCCCTTGTGGGTGTGTTTCTGATTTATTTAAGTGAACTGAATATTTTTTCGAATATTATTTTAATATATTTATTAATAGCGGACAAGATATATCTCATTCAGAAAAGGCAGACTTTGTAAATCAATTTATTGACCCGGAAATATCCCAAAATATCTGAACATAATGTTTTTTGCTTTTAATTTTGGAAAAAAAATTGAAAAGTTTGACGTGTCAATCAGGAAGTGAGGAATCGATTGCAAAAAATTGCAAGACGCTAGTACGCATAGAAAACTTTAGGTTAGGCATTTAAACCCTTGGGGAATTGGTTTTGATTTGTTTCAGTGGACTTGATTTGTTAACGAAATTCAATAATAGTCCATTTCTCAATAGTAGACCAAATGTTATAAATGCAAAAAGACCGACTTTATAAAAAAGTTTTTGTTACAATTATTTTTCAAAATCACCGAATGGTATCTTTTTCAATTTTTGAAAAAATTGTGAAGCTTTTCGTGTCAGTTTGAATGTAAGGAGTCGATTCACAAAACAAACAAAAAAAGAGAAGTATATAATTACATAATATTCTTAAAACATGCTGCTCCCCAAACATTCTTATTATTACTTTGGGACTACCACTAAGTTTCACTGTGGCAGTTGAAATCACACAGAACTATTTAAATTTTAGTGGGATTAAAATTTTCGGGTTTTCGAAACCAACTGGCAAATTTGGGGTTTGTATGTTAATGTAGTACTGTAGTTCTTAGTTTCTACTGCAGTTATTTCAAAGGGTTTTAGTGTTATTACATGATACAAAAATGACCTGATTTTCTAGTCTCGCAAAAAGCAGCGCTTGCATATTGTTCGTGTGGGAATTCAGAACCAAATTTCATTCATGTTACAGATAGCCGTCTGTCTGTTGGACCTGTGTGCGTCTCTTATGTACATGAGAAAATCATAAGTGTTACTAGCTCACAATCTTGCTAGTAAGGTTGAAAAAGAACCTTCCATATTTACAGTTTTTACAGTCGTCCGTACAGCTGTCTGAGTATCGACGGAGGTCGAGTAAAACAACCAGGACATAGAGGAACGTTGAGTACCCTGAACAATGCGCGCTGCTAACACAGAAGCTCAATTATTTGCTTATTTACCCAATAACAAACAGCTTATTATTATTGATATTATTATAATTTATTGTTAATTTATTTTTATTTTTTCTTCTATTTAATCAATTTGGTTCGACCGCTGGGGTTCCATTGCTCCCAGATCTAGTTTTTGTTCCAACAAATCACCGTTGGGATTCATTCCCAGATGCTCTTTTTTACTTCTAATCATCCAGACTCTGAGCAACGGTGTCCCAGGAATCGAAACAATGTTTCTCAGTTATTCGCAATCGAATGCTATTTACATGTTGCAAACTATGGATAATTTTCTATTTTTAACCAGGTATAGTGCGCCGGGTATACCGTAAATAAAATTGTGATGATACGCACCATTAAATCGCACGCAACAGAGACAAGAGTCCCAAGCAAACCAGAGTCATATGGATATCTCTTGTGCCCTCCGAGGGGAAGATATTTGATAAATAAATCACAGAAAGACGAATGGTTTATTTGGAACGGAAAGGAAAGTTGGATAATATACATTATGTATTAATAAGAGACGGGTACAGAAGATGCTGTTCTTTGACTGTTAGATGATCTTAAAACACGAGAGAGAACATAATATTTATGGAAATGAGAGAATCATTCGATAATGCATATTTGGACCTAATATTACAAACAATGAGCATGGTTGACCTTCGGCGCACACACCTTATACGATATTTAATGTTTTACGAAATTTGACGAAATCACTGAACAGTGAATTTTTTAGTCCAAGTGTGAATATCTTCTCCTGTTCGAACTTCATTTTTCAAATTTTTCTTGTTGTTCATATATGTAAAGGATGAGTAGGAGTGTTACGTCATTTCAAGAGATTTGGTAAGGGAATGGGTTCAAACGAGAGTGTTTTGCAAAATTTTAATACGTTTTCATATTCCATCATTATACATATTCAATATATATTATGTATAGTAAAATGATTTGTTCATGTTTTTAACGACTGTTACTAATTTTTGATGAGAGAAGTAACTTGAACAATATTTTCTATTTTTCGTTTATAAACTGAAATAACCATGGAACCATTTTACATTCGTTGTGCATAATTTTACAACCTACTAGGCAAATTTTATTCTGTTTCTTTTCCAACATTTTCTAAATTTGCATTTTTTGAAAGAGTGAGAATTAAAATTAAAAAATATATATTCACATTCTTTGAAGTCTACAATGAATAAAAATTCAAAACAGTCGTCACATGAAGGTCAAAGTTCTCTTTTGAATGCTTTTTAAAAGCGGCTCCAACGATTTTGCTTAAATTTTCTGTACGTAAAGTACAATTAGTAAGCATTACATCCGCATTAACTGTATTTCGCTTGAAAGTTTGGTATAGCCGTAGTAAAATAATTTCAGTAATTTGTTAAATTATTGTGTGTGAATGCAAGGAGTATATGTTTGTAGATGTGTCATTTTAATATGTTACTTTTGAATGAGAACAGAGGAATATCTTTTATTTTTCTTGGTATCGTTAACCTTCCGCCAACACACAACCTCTACGCACGAGTTGTAACCTCTTATCCGCTGATGCTGCATCATTTGGCCCTGTAGGCTTACGTATCAGATGTCTCTACAGCTCCTTTTGCCGTATGTTCTTGTTAACTTGTTTATGCTGCGTGTCATATTTAATGTTTGTGCATATTATTTGAAGTGTAAGGATGTTATTTCATATTTAACTCGCAGCTAACTTTTCATCTTTTCTAGGACTTTTTGCTAAATTTTTTAAATCCGCCTTAGGGCCCTTGATCGGAATTGATGGGATGGTCCCTCGCTTGCTTCCGGCGAATAAATTAGTTTATTGTCCTCCACATGGTCATTCGCAGATTGTACTGCTTTTTTTGACAATAAATTTATTAGTGTATTATTATGTTTTTACTTATCGTTTGAAGAATTAACATGATTACGTGTTTTTGTGATGAATCTTTTTGTTTATTTTTAGATATTTTTAAATTCAATACTTCGTAGCAGTTTCAATCGTTAAAATAGTATTATTGTAAACAATATATTTTAACACTTACAGAATTCTTTGACTAGATAGATAAGGAGCGTTTCGAAATAGCAGGAAGTAAATAAAACAACAGTGTTACCTGTTTAACCGAAATTAATCATAGATACGATTAATGTTTATTAATATAATTTTGCAATTTCATATTGCAAAACAATTAACTCTTTAAATATTAATTAAATTATAAGCATATTGATGGTCTGCAGGTTTTGTTCTTCCGTAAATAATATCCTAATTATCTTTATATTTATTAATAAATATATATTATGAAATAGAATATAAATCTTACTTATCTTATCTCTAAAAAAACGAAAGACAGAATTCTTTTACATAAATGCTAGTAAATGTATTTCTTTAATAAACCTATTAAATTGTGTAAAATGAGAACGAACAAAATACAGAGAAATATGTTAAAACAAACCCTCTCGTAATATAATGCTTTAATGTCACACTCTAGTGCAGACTGAGAAACGTGTATGAGAAAGTATGTGCAATGGTTTTTCACCACTAGTTTTGGTTGTCGAAGAAACATTCAATTTTTCATAGTTTTCTCTCTCCCAAATTTTATTGCCAGTCCAATCACATTCCCATCCATTTCTGCGCAGAATCCACAAAACTAGGATAGGGTGGGAATTTTAATAAAATTATATTACAGTTCATAAATTCAGCAGTCAAAATTTCTAATTTGTGATTAAACAGGGTTCTAGCAATGGAAACGACTCGTTCAACATGTGAACATTACGGACATCAGTGGTTTCTTTCTTTTATTATTACATTTTTCTGCTAGAGGTGCAAAACCATCGCACATACTTTCTCATATACGTTTCTCCGTCTGCAGCATAGAGCGAGAAAAAATTCTGTTGTGAAAAGGTCATTTCTGACGCGGTCCTCTATATTTTGGTCGTCTTCCTGTGCTCTATTCATGCTCGAAGTCGCTAGATGAAGTTATTGCTGTATTTTATTTGAAAGTAAAATAAAAATTCCGAATATTATTTCAAAACATTTAGCGACATATAAGTCTTAGAAATATCGTAAAAGTGTTATGAAAATGTAATTTCGTTGTAGACAGAAATTGATTATTGTCCTACCTGCAATGCATTTGCCGTCCTTCTATGTTTTTTATCCTTTCATTTCAGTTTACCAAAAAAGTGTTCTACGTCTGCTTGGTTTATTTTCACTGCAAAATAGTATTCAAGAAAAATTAGAGCTCTAACATCGACAACAAGTAAATTATTTCGTAAATACGAAATGTGAATTAAATTGATTCATTCATTTACTCAGAATCGCTGAACATTTTTATATACTAAGTATATGAGAAAGTAACATTACTGACATCAGTGGTCTAGTGGTAGCGTATCTCCCACAATACCTCTGAACACTAGAACGTGGGTTAAAACTCTGCTCGATCGGATATGTTTCTCTCAGACACTCGAGATAATTAATGATTTGAAACCCAGTATCCCACCACCTGACCATCCTAATTTCTCACCCCAGTCACGGTCAGGCCGAAGAGTAGGATTCTTGGCAATAAATACAAAATTTCAAGATATTCTATTATTTTGATATTTTTATTCTTGTTGCAATTGATAACACATGAGGCTATACTATTTGTATTGCAAGGAATAACTTGTTTTGAACAGAACACTGTTACACTGTGAATGATTTTCAAGCAATATGTGAATATTAATCAAAGTAATAATATAAATTATATTGTGTCGTGGGAATGTATTTATTTATATTTAAAGAGTCTATTTTTATTGTCCCGTTTCTATCTTGGTAGACATTACGAGACTTTTCACTCATCATATTCGGTTATATTATTTTGCATACCTTTTCTGCTTCTTAATTTTGTTAATTTGTAATACTTTCTTTCAAAATTTCTTTTATGTATACACGTGTGTGTAAATAATAAATCAGCGGGGTGTTTCTTACAAAGAATCAGAAGGCGTGGTGTGTGCCAAACATGCTGTGTCGAACGAAAATGATGACATAAAATGGAACCCAGAAATATAATAACCGACGTAATAACTGGTCAAGGCATCGCATCTTAATCTAATGTTGAAGATTAAAGTGTGGTGTAATAATGTATCCAAGATTGGTTACAGTTGTAATCTTTAGAGCTCCGATTGTGACTTGTAAAGAGGAAGAGTGTAATGATACATGGGGCTTGCTTTGGCATTGCCACTGGTTGCCGCAGAGTTGCATTGAGGCAGAGAGTGTGATTCGTCATATATATTGGCAACATGTATATTTTTACGTGAACAGTGGTTCATAGATATAATGTGATAATACTTGCTACGTGCTCATGTGCATTGTGAGTATTATATGTTACTAAAATACTAAAGTTAACTCTAAAACTTTGTTCTTTATAAGGGTTTGATTGTTAAAAAGTAGAACGTATATTAATACATTCTGAATTGTTTGTAAATATTTTATATCACTTAAACAACTTCAGTAAACTCCTGCTTTCATGTGCCACGATAAATGATATGAAGTTAAGATGTTAACTCCAATCATTCAAATTTTATTACGAATTGTTTATAATTTTTCATTAAGTATTTGTTAGTGAAAATCTGAAGAAACTGTATTATATTATAATTAATACGTATATTCATGAAATTTTCATATCATAAAATATTCAATAAACAATTAAATTCTTATTATGAACAGTACAACCACAATTCACAGTTGACTTAGTTATCCGTTACAGCAAAAAAGGCATAACCCTATTTGTCATTTATATTACCAACAACAAAAAACTGTAATTCAAATTATCTTTTTTTTTAGAATGAAACAATAAATCATAATTTGTTTATGGGTCAAATAAAAAAATAACTTCTTATTCGTCAATCAGTACTGCTGGAATAAAAGAATAACTTTTTATTCATCATTCATGTACATCGAATGAAAGAATAACTTGTTTTCCGTCATTCAAATTTGGGCGAATAAAAGAATAACTTTTTATTTTATTTGTCATTTAAAGTTTGTGGAAGAAAATAATAACTTTTAATTCGTTATTTTTTCTACGAAGAATAACGAATGATTTTTTCAATTTATTATTTTTTATTCATAAGAATTAGAATATTGCCAACCCTGGTGCAAAACTCTTATTAGGTGAGGTATGGGTAGAGTTTTCAATTATTAAGGGGCAAAAAAATTCTGTATAATGTGATTTATCAGTATAGAAAAAAAGAGAACAAAGAAAGGAGAAATGCATAGAAAGTATCATTAATGAAATTTTCTCAACACCTGTCGTAGAGAAAGAAAATGGGTTGGAGACGATATCGTTCGCCGTTTCGACGAATACTCCAAAACGAAGTGAGCTTTTTTGAAAATGATGACGCTCATCTCCGACTTTAATTTTGCCTCTGCTACTCGTTCATACGGTGGCATTCCCTGATTGGTATTTTAGTTTCGATATGAAATAAAGTAAATATGAGTGGTTCCTCAAATGGACGAAATCTTGGCTTTCATGCGACTTTTGTAAGCGGGCACATGCCATTCACTGCACAACTTTACGGATTATGACATCCTTATTTTCTTTACTTCCGTCAGAACGCACAAGAATCTTTCATCAAGTTGAGTCTTTATTTTAACAAAATTCTATAATTCCTGAAGATTTTACTCTCGAATGGTAACTTAATTGTTATTATTAGAAGAAAGTTCGTTCTTTTATTAAAATTATGAGAATGATAAATTAAATATGGGAGAATTGCGTAACGTTTTCAATAAAAATACGAGTATCGTGGTTAAAATTTACAAAAATACGAGGTGCTCTGAATTTAAAATAATTAGAGGATTCAATCTTCTTATATTAATATTTTTATGATTGACAAAGCGTATGGAGTGATTTGAATTTCTATAAATACCACGAGTTCGTCGATACGACGAAGGGATTCAAGTGCTGCATAATAGAGGTTATTATGAATTTTGATGAATTCGATAAGAAACTAATACTTAACAACCCAAAGCTTGTAATAAAGAAGAATACAAAAAAAACTGAATATGTCCTCTCAATACCACAAATTTAAGAAATAACGTGATGTAAACTTGCTACAGTCATTGTCTATATCTTCCGAGGTATAATATTGTTTAGCTATATTCTAATAATTTATTAGTTTTAAATTATACTGCCCTTGCTAAAACCAAACCATAATGCACAAATCTTAGTAATACCAACGTACTTCTAAAAGTAATTTAACTGTGAGTAAAAATGAAATATACTAATAATTATTTTATTTTCTGTATCATTTTACATGAATACGTATCCACTTGTAATACAATAAACGTTAAGAGTTTATCTAAAGAATGGTCGTAAAGATATTGAAATCAAATATTCTATGGTAGAAATGTATCAGTTGCTAAACTTTATTTAGTTAACATTATAAAAAATAAGAAATAAAGAAACTTCAACGCAGTACAGAATAGTTTTGCATTAATGAGGGCATAAAGACATCAATTTCAACGATTTTGTTGAGAGAAACTAGAAATATAGTTTGTATTAAAAGTACAAGGTGGCTAACAGAGTTTTCATCATTACTCTCCTCCCACCCTCGTGCCTACTGCTGTCATGCTTGACGCAAGCGATTTTTCCCGTTCTCTGCAGATCGTTAACGACGGGAGTGCGTGGGAGAAGGGGAAGGACAGTTACCAATAGCCCCATTTACTTTTCAAGGAAGCGGAGAGGAAGCAATGTTCGTCCGACAGTCGCGTCGCATGAGAGACGAGCCGTGTGCGGGACGGCCTTGTGCCTTAATCGAGAGTACATTTAGACCCACCACTCGTATCAACGGACAACGGTTTTCATTCCATTTATTTGCATGCTCTTCAGAAAACAATTCTGAAATTTGATGGAATATGGCTAAAATTTGTTCTTAATATGCAATGAATAAACTTATTCATACAATAATGACAAACGCGAATTCATGTTTGTACACGATCCGCGTCCATTTTAGTGCTTGTGGTATGAAACAGATAGTCAACTTGTCATTAAAAAAGGAATTGGATTGTTGAAAGTGTAATGTAATTGAAACAATTTACAATTGTGTGGAGTAATTGTAAAAACATTACGTATTACTGTAGATTAATTCTCGTTATTACACATTCGGTATTATGTAGACTGATAACAATTTTATTTTTAATTATGATCTTCCGTCAATTATGTCGTAAATACTACGAGTATATTAAAGGTGAGATTCATAGTCGTTCCTTGAGGAACACTCACAGTCAAATCTTACTTGAGGGCAATTCTGGTTTCCATAACTCCATTCTCTTCCGAGTGATATATCGAGATATCTCGCATTTGAAGAATATATCGACGTTACATCACTCACTGCAAACGGCACTCATACTCACCACACACTCGGGTGAGTGGACGAATTTGAATCCCAATTTCTGAGGTGAGGTGAGCAATTGGAGTTCAGTGTGAGTGTGTCTCATGTAACGACTATGAATAGCACCCTTAATATATATTAAAAGTAACATATTCATTCGACGTAACATGATTAAAAGTAACATATTTCAAGTTCTATATGAAACTGTCTTTTGCTTATTATAAAATGGTGCGGATAGTTTTACGGAAACACATTGATTATTAAAATATTGACAAGAGCACATAACAGGGAATTGTTTCGCACAGTAATAATTATGTTTGCATAATATACTGTTAGAGGACCTGAAAACCTTGTGGTTCATTTCAGAGTGACACGAAATCTGAAAAATACTTAACCTCTCAGGAAAATTAAAAATAACATCAAAAAGGGCGATCAAAACCAATTTTTGTAATTTCATTAGAAATTAAAGAAGTCATATTATCTTTACAACTTAATATTTTATTTTGTAAATATTGGGAGAATCAAAACCTAACCTTTTCACCAATTCATCATTTTGTATACTTACTTTCCCGACATTTCGAATTCATATCCTTAGACTTCCGACGTGCACCAGGGGATGCAAGGATAGGTTGGCATCTCAATTCCGGGATCCGGTGGAAAATTTCCAGCAGAGAGAAATGTAAATCCGAGAATTGACATCGCGCTTGTGATTCTCGATGAATTGACCCCGTTGCTTATTAGGGGCGTCGCGTAGCACTGCAGTCGTGATTCCTCTTACATATTCGATGTAGCAGACGCCATGACGCGTGAGTAACCAAAAGGCAATGTTTCCAGGGGTGACGGAACTGTGTTCAAGATGCGAGTGGAGCAGAGAGAGGTTGGGGAAACTACCGAAAGAAATGAATGTTTTCGATGAAGGACGAAATGAAGGAATCCGTCAGTGGCAGTTGTGATCGATACATGGATTTTGGAGTTTTTGGAGAGGGTTCCGCTAGGGTGCGTAGGATCTTCATTGGTATTAAAATATGAATTGGAGGGGTGAGACAGGAGATCCGTTTCAAAAGTGATGACTTTGCTATTTGAGAGAGGGTGAAGATATGGCAAGGCATGTTTGTGAAATTTTGATTTAGTTTCGTGGTGGTAGCAGAGGAGGAGTTAGAGGAGTTTTTATCGTTACCGTTAGCATTATGTAACCTTTATCTAATGAACTATTCACACGTGGATTCGATTTTTACATTTAAACGTTGCTCCGTAAAATATCTTAAAATTAGTTCTAGAATTTTTTGATATTTTACTTTCTAATGAAAGAAAGGTAGTAGAAAAGCATAGGAGTCATTTATTTTGTCTACATGTGAGTTTGACGAGGAGTATAGTTTTTTACAACAAGGAAAACTGTCGTGCAAAGCCGGTCAGTGTTATATATATATATATATATATATATAT